>WBNM01011709.1:364314-474879 GCA_013399055.1 Ramphastos sulfuratus | reverse complement strand
AAAATAATATAATTAAAAGAATTTTACAAGAGGGACAAATCACTAAAATAGATGGAGTACCACAATCCATTCTAAAAAAAAAAAAAAACCCAAAATGAAAAAAAACAACTCTGTGACAGTGCAAGCATGACAGTGGTGACAGGAAACGTCTGTCTTGCCAGCTAGTGCTGGACTGGCCACAGCCTCACATCTTCGCTGCTGACCCAGGCAGTCATAGGTGCTCTGTTGCACAAGTGCGTGTCAGACCTTCAGCCTGTGGAGTTGTGCTGAGAGGTTAGAGTAGTTTTGTTTGGAGGTTTTGTCTTGGCCTTAAGTCTGTATACATTTTATTTGAAAAAAGAAATTCAAGGAACCACACAGGATGATGCTGCCTAGGAAGAGTGGGATGACTGTAAACAAACTGAAGTTCATTTTTCTGGAAGTTGTTCCTAGTAATTGAACCTGAATATTGTGGAAGCAATTCTGTATGTGAGCGTCGAGAGTCTGGCTGACTGCAAACAGTTTTTTGTTCGTTGTTGGCTTTTATCTTCCATCCCATTTTGGTTTTGCTGCCTGTGATTATTCCCCCTCTGGATTCTGAGGAAGGCGCCAAGCTTTGTGTGGGGTTTTAGATCTGGTGATGGTGGGGAGATAGGAAAGGGAAAAATGTTTGGCAGGAGGGAGAATCATCAGCCCTCTTCTGTCTGGCATTTCCAGGCTTCACACAGTTTCATTTAGGAATTTTATGCTCCTTTACTTAATTTCACTTGGTCTGCAATTACTTGAGCTTGGTTTTCTTCGTAAAGCCTTAAGTGTTAACAAAAATGGGCTGTGTCAAAGTCCCAAATGGATTTTTGTCCCTTTACTGTCAATCTCTGTAAGCCAGTGCCAAATTAACAATGACATGTTCTTTTGAGGAGCATGAAGCATATGTTCTTACAACCTCTGAATCCAAGACACTGTTAGAAATATAAACTTTAAAAGCAGATTGGTTTTGTGTTTCCCCATGGTGTCCTTTATATATACAAAAAACCCCAACCAAACAAAAAAATGTATATCATATATATATAATATATATGAGACATATCATATATATATAAAATAATAATATATATATAATCATATATATATTATTATTTTAGTTTTCCCTTTTTCCCTAACAAATGAGAGCTAATAGTGGGGAGAAAAAGGTCTCTGAGAGAAGGGATAGGGGCAGGTGATGGCTTAGAGATGCAGTAGCAGAGAGGAAGCTGTAGCAGGGTCCTGTTCCCTGGTAGCGGTGGGAGAGACAGGAGGGGCCTCTGATCAGGGGGTGCAGGAGGTGCGGAGCTGTTTTTCAGCCTGCCCTGTCATTCCTGCTGGGGAACCTGACACATGGGCCCACTTTCTTGTATATGTTGTTTTTCTGGGAGAGAGGGAGGTGACTGAGTGGCTAGCCCCTTGACAGGGCAGTTTTAAAACATTCATAAAACTTTTATTGGACTGCCACCCTTCCAGATAAATATTTTCTGAGTTTATGGGCTTATTTTAAGGATTGAAGCTTAATAGCAGCTTTGTAGCCCTATCCATCCCCAAAATAGCCTTTTGGCAAGCCCCATCTCTGGAAGCTGCCATGGTTTTCTAGGTCTTTGGAGTTTCTTCATTGCTAAATTATTACCCTTTCACCTCCTTCCAGCTTTGTATGACTAAATGGGACCAACTGTTAAATGAGTATTTCCCCTTCCCCCAGCCTTACTGAGGGCTGAAAGCTGATCCAGTGTACCGTATTTGGTCATCATGAAAGGAGAAAGGTTGCAGTAATGTATAAATTTGTTTTGCTTATTGAGTTTGGGTTGTGTCTTAATTACCATTTTTTTTCTTAATGTTGTGTGTGATGTTAAGATGGTACAGGCTGATGGCATTTCAGACATGTGCTGGCACTTTTCGGGCACTTTCTCCATGTGATTCCACAAATATAAATGCTTTACAGCACGTCTCAGCATTCAGTACTGAAACCAATGGGCTTGCAGCCAAGGCTGTACAAAGGAATGCTGTATGTGGTGCTTGGAGAAAGAGGGAGCTGCAGTTTTGAACATCCATGCCTTTTGCTTTCACTATGTTGTGTCCGAAGAGGTTTAATGAATTTCAGCATGGGGTTTTGCTCAGCAGTGACCCAAGACAATGTGTGAATTTTGGCTGCTCTTGGGAGTACCATGTGTGTTTCAGGTCCTGAAACGTGGGTATTTCTAGCACCTGGAACACTGCAATATGTTATTGACTCTTTCTATCCCAGTGCAGTTGCTGATCTCCCCTATTTTCTTACTCAATGCAGTTGTTAATATCTTTTAGGAAAGCGTACTATTTCTTTTCTTCATTTGCTCATCTGTATGTTATGACACTATTTTCAATCACTGATCTTCTGAAAAGCAAACTTCTGACATACAGGATTGTGTATGGGATCTTTTGTCTCCTCCCAAGTTTTTCAGGGGCAGGGAGGCTTTTCTTGAGCACAGAATGCAGGAACCCCTTTTCCAGTTTTTGTGAATGCTGCTGGTCCCTCAAACATACTTGGAAAAGTGCATGAGGCAGGAAACAACTTAAAAGTTGGATTCATAGGCTCCTGTGAAAGACTAGGCTGTAGAAGTGACTAAGATTTTTAAAAAGGTGACAAAGTTAATTTAGGAGCTTCATCAGGACAACAGGAAAGACTGGAGTAAAGATTCATTACCTTAACAGGGTCACTTGGTCCTGATATATTATAAAAGCAACCGACTCCACTTGCTTTATTTAGGATGAGGTTGACAAATCTTACATAGTCAGTCAGGGAACTCCCTTTTCCAAATCAGTCACAGAGTTCAGCAGGGCATTTGCTGCCCTTGTGTTTTGTGGTGGGTTCTTTTTGTCCTAAAAATAGCCGTATCTATTTTGATACAAAACAATACCCTGAGAGTGTTGTTTCTATATTTCTGTGACTTCTGGTTTTTATGTCAGCACGTCATTACTTAGATGAGGAAACTATTTACTTTTGCAGGACTGTTTTTTCTGCAGATGTTACACTGATAATTAAAGAAAAAAAATATAGACGTGACAGAAGTAATATATTCAATGTAAGAATGAATTCAAACAGCTTAGGTGTTTAAGTAACTCACTACAGTTTGCCTATGTTGGTACAAGACAAAGAAGGTAGGATGTGTGTGATGTTTTTTCAGGAGGCTGTTGAACTCTGTCAGTGCATGCATTATATGCAGAGTGCTTGTCTGGTGTAATTCTTGTCAAAACTGAACTCTTTCCACATTGACACGTGAATGCTACCAGAATACAAACTGTTTCAATTTTTTCCCTGGTATTTTCTAGTCGTAGTCCTCCTGCCAGTGCCTGAATGTTTCACAAGCAAATAGGGTTTATCCTTTTTGACTCTGGTGAAGGAAGGAATCACCTGCGTTCTAAAGATACGGAGCAGAGATCTAGTGGGAGTAAGTTGCCGGCACATTTACAGCAGTGCAGTGAGGACTCCTGAAGTGTGTTTGTGCTGGTTTGAGGCTAATTGGAATATTTTAATGAGAGAAATTAGATCATTGGTTGTGAAAATAATATAATAGTGATGTCTATATCACTCATAGGTTCTTCTGAGAAATACAAAAACAAGAAACATAAACAAAAGTCAGTCAGTCTCTGGGTACTGCGTGCTTTGCTAATTCTTCTGCCTGGACCTGTGTAACTCCAACTAATCACTCTGCTTCTAATTCCTTATCTGGCTTCCCATGTCTCACCCCTTGCATGTAAAGAGATTCTGAATTAAGGGAGGAGGGGTGGAAAGGAAGAGAGGAGTTGGTTTGAAAGCCCTCCTGGGCACTTCAGCTGTTCTGCTGTATTTCTATATTGCTTTTCACTTGTATATAGTTGTAAATATCTGTATATGTTGTGTGTATGTATGCTTGTAAATTGTTCCACACCGTAAATACAGCTTCATTCCTTAACTTCTGGCTGGCTGAGTTACTCTGGTGAATTTCTCGGGGTGTGGGAAACTCCCAAACTACCACAGTTTTTCACCAATATAACAGCATCTCCTGGAGCTTTGGCAGTGTTTGATTTTTAGATCAGCCAGCAGCTGGTGGTTGGGTTTTTTGGGGTTTTTTTTTTGTTTGTTTGGTTTGTTTGTTTGTTGTTTTCAAATTTTTGTTGTTGTTGTTGTTTTTTTTTTTTTTTTTTTGTGATTGGTTGTCATGGTGGTATGTTTTGATCTGCTGTGGTCATTCCTGGATGAGGATTAATCTTCAGAAGAAAGCTGGTGGATACCTAATTTCTAAGACTTGTAAAACCATCTGGAAAGTTAACTGCAAACATACTTTCCAGAAATATCTCTCATTAGTTTGAGATGTTCCCAGGACAACCTAATAATTCTCCTTTATTTCTAGTACCTTATAGTGGTATGACACAAAAAGATCAAGTTGTTAGCAAATATATCTTCTTTTTATGCACTCTTCACTTCTGGTACTTTCTGAACATCGTGTTGTGACAAGACTTTCCCCATTTCAAAGCACTTGATACACATCAATGTACCTGCCACAACAAGATAATGTAACTGGCAAAGTTCCACCAGCTGTTCTCCATTGCCCTTGATGACACTCGGTCTTTGGATGTATAAGGTGAGAGTACCTTATGGAACTGTATTAGGGAAGATATTCTGTAGGCTATACTCTCTCTAACTTTTAATGCAATGGCTGTAGCAGCTGTTGGCTCATGTCATGTGCCATTTTATATTAATCTTTTTATTAGTTAGAGTTTAAAGAAAAAAGAAAAGCTATCAGCAAAATTCATCCTGCTTGTGAACAGTTCTGGAGAGAAATACTGAAATAGCAAATGTGTGTATTCCAGAGATTGTTGTAGGCTCTTTCCCAAAATAATGGACAAAAAGTAGAAAATGTCTCTGTCAATCTGCATTCTGGAAGAGATTGATGCAGATAACTGTTAATGACTTTCTTAATATACTGTGTACCCAAAAAATGCCCATAGCAAGGATGCAGAAGTTGGTAACAGACATTGTTCTTAGTTTTCTAGAAAACAACAAACATTTTGAAGAGATGGTTGGAGGTTTTTTTGGTGGGTGTTTTGGTTTGGTTTTGGGGTGGTTTTTTCATGGTTTTTTTTGTTGGGCTTTTTTTTTTTTTACACTCCTTGGAAGACCCACAGCATAGGGAAGCTGAGAGATTACTTCTGATTCTTATTTGACTTTTAAACTCTGTATCTATGCTTTCTTTTGTTGTGGTTTAAATTGCACATCAGTCAAAAGTTACTGCTTCTTAAGGATGTAATTTACCTTCAGCGTTACTCTTGCTGGTGTATGGATGGATCAAGCACTGTGGTTTTGATGGGAAAATGTCAACTGCAGACATGAATTCATCCCCTGGAAGCAGAAACAGTGAAACAATGAACAAATATGGCTTTAGGGGAGAAAATATACTTCTCAAGTTCTGTTGTAAAATAATTAGCCTTCTGTGGTAGGCACAGGGACCATGGAAAAAGGACAGGAGCTGCTCAGTTGCCTGTGATTTGACTTGAAGTTTATGACCTTGATTAATGTGCCTGCTCAACTGCACTTAACAAAAGCATATTTGATGAAATGCTAAACTCATGAATTACATCTCCAAGAAAAGCCTCCTTTTTTTTTTGCATTCGTAAAATTAGAAATAAATCAAGATCTTCAGACCTCAGTGGAGTTGTTTAAACATGGAATTAAAAGGAACAGGCTGTTTCTTCCACAATGACACTTTGTAAATGTAATACTATGTAGCTTTTCTTCAGATTAAAAAAAAAAGGAACTGTGTATTTAAGGTATTGTGTAAAGAATTGTAGCATTCTTAACCTCATTTTGTAAGTGATGACAGAGGTGAAATAATACTGTGAACTGATAGAAGCTGAACAAGCAAAACTACTGAGGCCTGGATTTCTTACGTTCCTATCCAAATGACTGTCCATTAGGGCTATAATGACTTGAGAGCAAGTTGTATTACAATTTTGGGGCTCCTGTAAGGCAGTACTTGTTCTCTGTTCTCCTTGGTGTGAGCAGCAGTTACTGGTCCAATTGTATCCTTATTTCAACCATCGAACCTCTAGAGTTACTCCCATTTTATATGTACAGACCAGATAGAGTCCAGTTTTACTTAGGAGAGAATAAATGTGCTGTCCCTGCTACACACAGCAACAAATGCTGGTATTCCTTGCATAAACTCCTCAACCCAGGGTCTTGCATGACATCAGAGAGCCTATTCTTCTCTCTCTTACTGCTTGGTAAGTTTTGTTTTATTTGTCTGCTTTAGTACACATTGGAAGTGTTACTATTTATTCTTTTGTTTGTTTTTCTCAAAGTAGCTGGGCACTGCTGAGTTGAAGCAAAATTAGGAAGCCTTTCCTTTGACTGTTGCACTAGATGTTATGATTACTCCATAACAATCAAAGTTCAGTTTTTGTTTTTTTGGAAGGCCTTTGCTTGGATTTTTTATCTTTTAGAGGATTAAGATTTAAGGCTAAAGCAATGTACAAAAACTGCTGAAAACTGGAAATGTCCCTGGAAAGTTGAATAGGTGTTCGGGTCACAAGAAAATTTGGAATGCACAATGGTTTTAAACATTAACTTTTCACTTTGTCCCTGGAACTTCTGAAGAGAGACTTGCATTTTTTGGCATTGGTCAAGTAGTCTGGTCTTCATAGACTTGCCATCTGTAGTGTCTTTGTGCAAAGCGTTTCCCCCGAGGCACCATCTTATGTTTTAATTTGCAGTTTCAGTTGCTGATGTATGGGCTCTTCTGTTAAATAACTTCTATTTTCTATGTCATTATGCCTACATGCTTTACTTGATTTGTGTTGCATACAAAGTGTTTTCCCCATGTTGTGTTTGGAACTGGTTTGTAATAGAGTTACTGTTGGGTAATTCTGACTGAAAGTTACAACTTTATCAACAAACACAAAGCGCTTGTTCAGTTTGAACATTCATGTTTTCCACTCCTCATGAACTATTTATCTCCTATGTGTGCTAGGTTTTATCATTTAAATGACACAAACTATTTCGTACGTGCTGCACGTTAGGAATCACTGAAGATTCACTGGTATGTAGAGCACTTACTGCTGTGAACACAAGTGAAGAGCTTTTGTAAACAGTTGATTCAAGATTTCAGAATGACCCAAGTGCTGAGAAAACTATTGCACTCAACTGTACTGTCACATTTCCGTGGATTAATGAGTCACTGTTTGCTATCTCAGTGATAGTGACTGAATGCTCAAGCCCCATCACAAATGTGCTATAAATTCATAACCTTAGATCTCTCTCTTAAATCCCAGTGAAGATGTTCTCTCATGCATATGATGTGCTGAGGAGTATATTTGCAGTTATCGAAGCTCAGCTGATAGGTGCTAACTTGCTTCTGTGTCTGAGCTCTCAAATGACAAATGATTGAAAAAATACATCCTTTGTGCCAATATCAGGGATTTCTGCTTGCAATTGTAGAGTGCTTTAGAGTAATTCAAGAAAATTTTTAGATGTCAACTAGCAAATACATTAATTCTTCTGAGTTCTGACTATTCCACCAGCCTGACTATACGCTTGTGGTGCTAGACTGGACTCAGAAGTTCCCAGCCTGCTCTTATTTTATAGCCTTCCTTCTGCTTCACTTAGTTTTTTAGCTCACTGCATGTGATGAAAAACACTATAAATGTGAAGGCAGTTCTCTTCCTTATGTGTCCTTTACTTCGGTGTACCTGTGATAGGCGCAGTAGGGACATTAATGTGGTCAAGCTCGCAGATTTGGTTGTCATACTTTTTATGAAGCATGTTGAATCTTTCCAGTTAGGTAGTAGTGCATTTACAGATTCTTTCATTAATGTGTCCTTTGGAGATTATGCCAAAAAATTTCAGCTCACTGAATTTTGAACTGCAAACTGGCCACGTTTGGCTTGGGAGGGCTGAATGCTCATGCAGTGCACGCCGCTCTGCTGTGTACTGGATAATGTCATGGTAGTTAAAAATATGTAATACATTCTGCATGCAAAACCATACACATAAACACTTGCACACTGTGTATATTGTGGCTGCACATCTTCAGCTTGTGTGGTATGATGTACACACTCATGTGCACGCCCACACACTAAACCTTTGCAGGTCAAAAAGTGAGGATAAACTTTTGAACCCAGCTGCTTCCAAATTAAGTACATGTGCAGGGACCACCAAAGCTGGGGTTACCGTATTCCAGAAAAGTGCCGGACACTGACACCCACATATTGTACTGCAGGAGACTTCTTGTTCTTCCCTGAGAGCCTAAAGGATGATGCCTTGAAATCACGCTGTCCTCTTTGCCCTTTCCTTGTCGCCAGAAAGGACAAGCAGCAGTTTGGTGACTTCTCCCTTCGTTATGGAAATGGGACTGATACAGTAATCAGGATGCTACATATGGAGCTTTTTAAATTACTGCTCTTCAGTCTTTTGTTAGCCTTCATTATTCCTGAAGATTTTTTTTTTCAAGTCATAAAAATGACATTTTTAATATGCAGAATTAAAAAAAAAAAAGGCAATATGAAGAATACATTTTCGTCAATAAGCTTTTACCTTTTAAACCAGTTATCTTAGTTTCTGCTCTAGGTATTTTAATTGAAGATTAACTACTGTTAAAGAGTATACAAATTTAGGTAGTATATATTTGGAGTAGTAAAATAGGACTGAATAAAAGATGGGAATAGAGTGGCCTGTCCATTATAATTTTAGATTGCAGAACACAAACTAGCCTTCATTAGAAGTCACTGCTGCCTGAGAGGTTCTTCTCATGCGAAGACTTCCATTTTTTTTAAATTTTTTTTTCTCCCCTCAATGAAATTCACTAAAAGTATATTTTGGAGTTGCAAGTCGAGCAGGTCTCTCCTGAGTGTTTTAGGTCTGCTGTCTTTTTATGAAAGATGTTAAGTCAAAGCTGATGCACGTAAACGTGAAACAAAATCTGATATTTATCTTCAACTCCTTGCTCAGTGTCTTTTTGCTTGGTACAGGAAGTAAGACTGGTTCATTTCTGTCTGAAAACTGGTAATTTTTCTTGCCCCTAGAGCAAATTTTTGGGTGCTTAGGTGTGTGCATTAAAGCATGGACACTGATTTATTTTTTTGTTTGTTTGAGAGGAAGAGAGTTGAAGATGTTGCTTTGCTCTAACCACCTGCACATGCTTGTTTTTTGGGCAAATGACCTGGTTTCCTTACAGAGAGTTAGGCTCTTACCTTTCCTGCAGTATCCCGTATTTCTTCCAAAGGATGAAAGGATAGTTGTCCTAAGGAAAATTCTGTTAAGACTTCAGGTTTAGACCCATTTGGAAGGGAGTGACTCTGTTAGATTTTGTGAAGATTCAGATTTTTTTTTTATTTCTTTTTAGAGTTTTTACTAGACCTTGAATTTTAATGGCCTAAGTATTAACATAAACTTACTGTAGATCTCTAGCCTTGATGAACTATGTGTAAAACAAACACTTTTATGAACACTTTAGTGAATTCTCTCATCGTCAGTATGTAGGATGAGGGAATGCTGCTTCCATTTTGATCCATAAAGACTGAAAGTGGGAGTGATGGGGTTGACAAATCAACTTTCACTGAGATGGCTTCCTTGCTGGGCTGTTTTCTCATGCGCTACCTGAGGTAGCTCTGCACCATGCTGCCTGTCAGCAGGGCATGGAGATTTTTAAAAGAGAATGTGACAATATTATGGTGCACTGCAGACTTCCTCCTGCTCCAGTGTCTGTTGGCAAGGAAGGAACCTGGATAAGATAGGACTTCAGGGTTCACTTAATGTGGTGTAGTGGTCTCTGTTGCTGGCTTTGCACAGCCAAAATGATTATCAGCTAGGGCTGTGCCTTTATCCATGACACTTTCCTTCCCTTTTCTTGTGTTTTTGGATTGTTCCTACTGTTTTCTCTCTCTGAAGAGGGAGGGTTGGAGCAAGGAACTTGCCACAATTCTGCTGCCAAATCAGTAACAGCTGTTGGAATTGTAAATGGCTTCTTGGTTGCCGGCACAGAACCTGCAGTTGATAAGCTCTGCCCTAAGCAATAAGTGGAGACCTCAAGACCACTGAGGCTAACTAGAAAGTAAGGATGGAGGGAATTAAAACCTTGAGGGAGAGTCTAAATAGAGAACACAGGCACAGATGGGTATTCTTTTTACTGGATAGTGTGTGTGTGTGTGTGTGTGTGTGTGTGTGTGTGTGTGTGTGTGTGTGTGAAGGCAGAGTTGACTGGAGCAGTATCATAATGGGAGCGGTGGAAGCTAGGAGGAAGATGTAGCAGCAGTTTCAGAGAAAATGTAATTTGAGTGTAAATTTGTCTTTTCTTTTGCTTCCTCTCCTCAAAAATCCAGTATTCTGGCAAAACTCAATAGGCAAAAGATATTCTGTGCTTTTGGTAGGGTCACTGACAAGTCATTATGTTGATAGGCAAAACTGTGTTCCTGTGTTGTCTAAAGATATCCTAACTTTAAGATGTGAGAACTCCAACTCCTGAAATGGACTGTATTAGAACCCAAACTTAATGAAATCAGCAATCTTGCACAAGATGCTGCCTTTGTGGTTTTGGTAATGGTGCTAATTTATTTGTAACTTGTTTGTTTGCTTTGGCTGGATATATTACATCTTCTGTAACCTTAATTTTTCTTTCCTTCAATGCTGCCTTTTACTGCATTTACGAATTTGTGAGGACTCTTTTTTTTTTTTTTTTTTTTTTTTTNTTTTTTTTTTTTTTTTTTTTTTTGCAATGGTAGTCAATTTAAATTGGTGTTTTGGAAATGTGTAGTGACTCTTCAGTCCACACAGCTGGGTTGGCTGACATAACAACCTTGAAAAAGAGTTGTGAACCTTAATCCCCCCTTCACTGCTGGTTTTGGACCCAGACACTCAAACAGATTGATATTGGTCAAGGGAATCTTCAAAATTAGGTTGCTGTAATACATTTGCTTCTGGCCAGCCACATGGCATTGGGGAACTTATTATTAATTTCTGCATATGAGCCTTGTGGAGTGCCTACATCTCATTTCCAAATAATACCAACACCTGAAACCTTCAGAAAGATGAGAGTCTTTTGGGGGGATGGCTCAGGGATGTCACTCAGCCTTTAAATGTGATCTGCTTCCAGTGAACTTGGACAGAGGCTGTACCTGCATTTTCTGATATTTTGCTTGACTAACTTTTAGAACAGTCTGTGCCCCAGGAAGAGTGTAGTGAGGAAGGAAACCCAGCCTTTGGGTGCTTGCCTAGAAAAATGGAAGGATCACTGTGGCATGGATAGAGGTGGTGTTAATATGTTCTAGGTCTGTGTCACTGATCTCCACAACTTATGCTACCTCATTTAAAGCCTGACTTGATGTGCCTACCCCTTTGTAATCATGTCACTGTCTGACCACATTTGACTTCATCAGTGTTGCTCTTTACAGTACCTGGGCCCCACATAAAGTAGCTATTACAAAAAATAAACTTTGGATTTAAATGTTTATTTCTGGTCTTCGTGACTACTGAGAAAAAACATGAAAAGATTGAACTGAAAGTCTTGGTATTGAAAGGGAAATATAAGTAAGTTCTCCCTTCAAAAATAATGCTTCTATTCCTTTAAAATGTTTTTATTTGGAGAGTGGTGCTGATGGCTTTGCATGTTTTGAAATTAATGATATTTAAGCAGCCTACAGAACGAGCCCCATTCTGTAGATCTTTCCTAATTTCCAAAATCACTAGCTAATTTATTTGCAAAAGAACATTTTTAAATAGTAGCAATTAAATAATACCAAGAGAATCAGTTAAGGCTAAATAACATTCTACTAGCATGTGCAGAATGAGGGAAAGCATAGTGTCTTAATTAAAAGAAATACAGGAAACTCAGCTATTGGAAAGTATTTTTTTACTGCTAGAGGACTTGTGGGTGACTGAGAAATGTATGGACTGGAGTTTTTTTATTTTTAAAATAAAAAACAGATATACATCTTCATCTTCTCTTGGCTTGTCGACTTAATTTACTGGGATGGAATTTTTCGACATTTAAAACAAATTAAAAGTCATGAATCATTTCTGCTTAAAGGCACAAGCTTTCATAGATAACAACAGTTAAGGCTCCTAACTGGTTACATACATAAGTACTGGTTTAGATATGTAAATTTTGTACTTGCTCCCTTCCAAAAAATTCAGAGGAAGAGTTTAATAGATGTGATACCTTCTGACAGGTACCACCTTGTAATTATTGTGCTTGAGTAACTGTGGGTTTGGCATTGCTTTGTGTCTGTGCTGTTCCCTGCAAAAGCAGCCATCAGTGTGTAGGACTGATGTGGCACAGGGTGATGCCCTGGTGTGCAAAGCTGTTTTGAGCCACCTTTGACAGAGCCTGCAATGTATTGGTACTTGCTGAGAGATGGGTTTTAGTTTTACTGTAGTGATCCATGTACTCTTTGTAACTATTAGCTTTTGATGCTTCTGTGCTTGTATGGTGTGACCCTGTTCAGGCGTGGAAGGTCTTATTTCATCCAGGGTGTATGTGTAGTAAGATTAAGATCAGCATTGTTTTACTCTATGGTAAATGCAGCATATGAAAATTTTTAATAGTTTTAATTATTGTGGCCAGGTGATTGCAGGTACAGCAAAGTGAGCTTTTTCACAAGCATTTTTTAAGTGTGACAGGCTTTATTGTGGGGTTGCATTTGGGCTTTCCTGGAAATGTGACTTGGGGGAGGTAGGTAAGCAGTCAGTGGATGATGACAAAAAAAATAAAAATTCTTCCAGATTAAAATGTATGTTCACTTCCAAATTCTTTCGAGGACATTTCAGGTGATTGGATGTAGCTCATGATTCCTTTAGGAAGCTGATGTTTTCTCTGATGTAATACCCACATACCCAGTCAGTGTAGCACAGCTCTAGGCTCTGTGGAGGTGTTCATAGAAGTGCCAGCTGTGGCTTGTTTTTTTTAACCAGACTTTCTTTGCAGAGGGAAAAAGGAAAGTGAGGCGTTTGTAGCTATGCATGTGTGCATGCATGCAGGTGTAAAATGGTTAAGTGGGGGGGCGGGGGGAAGCTTTAAAAGCAGACAAATAGGAAAAGGGAAAGCAAAGCAAGGCTGTGCTCTTCTGGATGTTCCTTGTTGAGGCTAATTTGACCGAAGTGGACTTTTATCGAAAGCTGTGTTTGTTTCTTGCAGAAGAGAGTTTTAAGAATACTGAAACTGTTGAGAATTAGTTTTGTTACATAGGCCAGATAATTAGTGTTTGAGACTTAATCGCACTGAGCATCCTGTAACTGTAAGTGGGAAAACATGCAGTGCCTGCAAAAACAAACCCAACCAGTCTTGTCCCTTGGGTGGCCTCTTCTGTACTTTTTATTACATGAGCTTTGCTTTTTTTGTGGAGCCTGGTTCTCATTTGACTGAGATCCACCTGTGAATGGTGTTTGAATCTGGGAACCTCACCCTGGAGCACATGCCCTGTGAAGATGCTGCATCTGTTTGCATGCTCTGTAGCAATGTTCACCCGTTTCAGTGTGTGCTGCTGGTCTTAGCAAACCCAGGAAAGCATTGAGAGAGAAATGGTTGTGGAACCATGAATGTGAAGAGCCATTTTAGGGAAGAAGTATATGAATAATAAAGGAGGAAGAACTGGCAAACATCTGAATTTGTCTTGGTAAGGCAAAATGAAACAAATTGCCAGAGTCTGTCTCTCTCTCTCTCTCTCTCTCTTTTTTCCCCCCCCCCCTCTTTGGGGAAAGCCAAAGAGGAGGAATTTATAGGTTATTAGAAGACTGAAAACTTCACAGTAACTCAACATTCTCATCCTGTTTATTCTCCTTCACCTCCCACAACATGTTATTTCCCTTGTAATAATTAGTTTGAACTTCCATCTATTTCTGTGGATCAAATAATTCTCATACAACTTCAGGATTTTTTTGTATACTTTAAATCTTTCTTCTAAATAATGTGGGGGTTTTATAATAAAAAAAAAAAGCCATGAATACATTATAATTTCAATTTTCATGGTGTGTGAAAGATTTCTGCACTAGGTCTTTATTGTTTTTGAAGAATTCATCACCCTAGTTAAGAAGCTTAATATAAATTAAAGAAGGTATTAAGGAACATTAAGACATCAAAATGTGGAGCGTTCTTTTCCTTTCGATTGCTCCAAATGCAAACAAGTTGAATAAAATGCAATCAAAGGGCCTGTTTGGAGAACATTGAGTGGCTTTACAGCTGTGCTGTAGAGAACCTCTGGTAAGAGCATAATTCAAATAAAAAGGCCTTTTTTTCCTTTTCCTAATTCTCTTTGTTGTGGTGACAACAGAGTACAAGCCCGATAAAAATTTAATCACCTTATCTTTTTAAAGCAAATTGCATATTTGTTTACACACAATATACATAACATAAAAAAGAAAAAGCTGCTATCCAATCCCCCTTCCCTTCTAATCGCATTAAAGGCCCTTGCCTGGATTTAAAAAAATTTTTCAATGTTTTATTCTTTATTCTGAAGTCCCATTGTTCAGGTTTACTTTATGAAGGCAGCCCTGGGGAAGATGAATATCGCCAAACTTAAACTCTGGACCAGCACTGAGCAGCAGATGCCTGGAATATATCAGTGGAGTTGGTCGAGCTTAACTGGCTTCTGCGGTGCCTACTCCACATCAAGAGTTGCAGGCAAGATGGGAGGATTACAGACAGGCCTGTGGATCTAACACTTTGATTTGAAGCTGCTTTGTAATGAATTGCCTTTGATTCTGTGTCAGATCTGCTAACCCCAAGTTTTTCTGCATTGTATTCATTTCTGAAAGACTGCTGTGGGAGAGATTGTGTGTTGGTACTGGTTTTGTTGTTGTCTTTTCACTAGACTGATGAAATTTTAGTCCCTTGTGTTGAGTTCAAATAATTTTCAGTTTTTGCTCACCGTAGTGCAAAGAACTTGAACATTGTTGGGTTTATGTACTGTTCTTTAGGTACTGGAGCTCTAAGAAAATCATAGAATTGTCAGAGCTGGAAGAGACCTCAAGGATCATCTGGTTCCATCCCCCTCTGTCATGGGCAGGGACACCTCACACTAGATCAGGTTGCTCAGAGCCCCATCCAGCCTGACCTTTAAGAACTACAGGCTTCCACTGCCTCCCTGGGCAACCTGTTCCAGTGTCTCACCACCCTCATGGTGAAAATCTCAATCAAAAGTATCTCCTGGCCTACTGCTGACTGACTCAGGGCTGAGAACTCACTCACTGGGCCTAAATTTAGTCCCAGTGTGATAGATAGATTTTACAATGATGAAAGCTCCTGTGCTTAGTGGTTCCTTAATAAACTTTTATGTACCTACCTGTACTCTTGGAGACATTTTTGTGCTTTTCCTCTTGATTTGAGGATTTAATTGGCAAAGATCATTTCAACAGTAAGACTTGTGAAAATCTGAGCTGCACAATAGTCATAAGAGTCTCTTAACGAATTCTCATTATCATGGTGTTGTCTACGTGTTTCTTTACTTCCTCACCAGGGAGACTACTTTTTAGAGGTCCAGTCACAACAATTACAATTTCAAGACACTGTTCTGTCTTTGACTGTTTCGAATGGACTTGGATAATTCATGCTGACCTGCCTGTAATTTTTCTGTTGTTGAGTCATAACAAGAGCCTGTCTATATTTCAAGGTTTCCAACTGCATTGGATATGTTTGTAGTAATAATTTGATGTCCTTATAAGCTCCATTCTTTTTTCACACTTGCTCCTGTTGTGCACTGGGCATTTTCATGCGTTCCATTGTTGTTTCAGGGAGCTTGAAAAACAGGATCAGTATGAGGGTTGCCTCTCCCTGTAGATATGCTGGAGGAATGAGTGTATCACTTAGGCATCATCTCAACAACTGCAGGGACCTTAGTGGCCATCAAGTGAAAGTAGAGTTTCATAATAACTGCTGGTGTGATGCATCAGCTGGCATAATTGTAGCCCTGCTAATGTACTGAAAGCACACATGTAGCCCATGAGAAATGTAACTGAAAATCCAGTTCTTCAGGCTAATGGGGCAGTGTTGTATTAGAGGTCAAAAAGATTACCTCAGTTGTTGTCTGGTAGCTCTGCAAGTTGATCCATTGTATTGCATGCATTTAATTTGTGTAGCAGAGACCTAGTAATCATGGTGCATTGGAGTCTGTCATGTAACCATACTTAAACTTGTCTCTGGCATATGGAAACAAAGAATTGTGTATAGCATACAAGTCATAGTTGTGTTCCAGCAGTGTGAAATATCAAGTCATCTTCTCTAGTCAAAAAATGCTTGGAGCACTCAACAGCAGCTGAAATATACCTTAGCCTATAAGACAAGGTGTCAGGTCTGGTAGTTTCAACCTGTTCATGTTGAAGTATGGCAAACTACACAAAAAACGAAGATCTCAAGTATGTCACTTCATTTTGGAACTTTTGGTTAGGGTTGATGGGTATGCTGGGTTAGGGAAAATCTTGGAAAATCCAGTATGAGAACTGCAGGTATCCTTCTAAAGTGAGTGTAAGCTTGTGTAGGCCTACATAATATGTAGCCTTACTTAAATAATGAGATAGTTGCAGAGCAGTGGTGTGATACACGGTGGGGATTTGTCAGTGGAGAAATCTGGCCTGTTACATGGCTTCAGCTGACAGTGGACCATTTGTATCAAGTGCTTGATTATTACATTTGGGGGGGGGGGGGGTGGGTGAAAAATTAAAATGTCTCTGTTATGTACAGTTGGGAAATAAGATGATACATCCTGATCATCTTACTGGAAATTATAAGGTATAAAACTATAGATGAATGGCATGCTCTCAGTGCAAGGTGGTATGCTGGCTGCCCTCAAGGCAGGCAAGGTAGGTAGAGGGATGTATGGCATCCATAACCATGCAGCAGCCAATAGATATGGTGTGGTGCAGGAATCTGTGCTCTGTTTAGCAATATGAAATATATCAGACTGAAAAATCAAGACGCTGACTTCATGCAGAGGGTATGGCAGACTAATTAAAGAAAAAAAAAAAATGTGTACCAGCTGAGCCTATAAAACTCTTCCTGACCTTGAGAAAACTCCCAGAGAGCTGTGGGAAACTCCAATCTGTCCCCTCTGAACTTTTTTGTGGTGGTGTTTAAATATAGTAACTGCTTTTTTAATTAAAAAGAAAAATTAGATGGCATTTCAAATTGTGTCCATGGTGCCTTGGGGACCTATTACAGTACAAATTACCCTATACTATTTAGTGAGCTCTTGTTTACTATTGTGTGAAGCGAGGGTTACCAGCGTAAGGATGTAGGACAAGAAGGTCCTTCTTTGAAAGTCTGGCTCTGTACATGAAAGTGACGCCAGCAATTGGAAGCAATTTGTGGAATTGTTTGATTATATTAATTATGGCACCAGCAAACAGTGCTTGGGAAACAGTTTTGTTTTCTTGCATTCTTTCTTGATTGCTTGCAGCAAAAGCCAAGATACAAAATGTGCCTTTAAGGACTGCCGGAGAGTGCAGTTCAAACCATTGTGTAGAATTGGCACCGAGCTTGAAAGAGTTGTGTCCGGCTGGATGTGAGAGCCTTCCAAATACAGCTTTGGCCTCAGCTTCACCTAGGTCAGCCTCTTGAATTAAAACAGCTTCTGTCTTCCTCGTTAAGGAAGATTAGCTCTTTCCTTGTTAAGTAGGAGCCCATAATGCAATCATGTTGTTATTTCCAGCAATACCACCTCTTAAGACTTTCAGGCCAAAAACCTGTATAAACTTCAGCTGATACACAAGACTCAATCCAGTTCCCCACTGAACTGTAGCCTTCTCTGATGTGGCACGGGGCAGCCATTCCCCAATTTGTGGGCAAATGTTTTGGTTGTTAAGGATTTCCATGCAGGTATACCAAGCTGAGACTGTGGGAATAACTCTGCTGATGCAGGCTCTGTCACAGCCATGTTTGGTCAAGACATGAGACAGTCTACTTCTGCTCAAAGTGACTGTAAGATGGTTGTTTTTTTTCTGTCATCAAACAATGGATTATGGATATTTTCTGTAGATTCCAAATACCACATAGAGGCATTAGAGTAATTCTCCTTTGGAAGGGAGGAGTCCCTTTCCAGTCTCTTTGTAGGTTGATTGCTCTCCCTGGCCAACTTCGTGCTGTAGTCCTATTAATATTCACAAGCCAGGAAAGGTGATTATAGCAGACCTTGTACCAGCCAGAAGAGAGAAATGAATCTACTCTGGAGTTTGAAACTCTAACAGAGTATTTGAGAGAGCTGAGGAGATGTGGGAAAAGGTGGTGTGAATTCAAAATAGAATTACTCAAGAATCGTGAAGGGATTTACATAAGTAAAATTCATTGCTTGATCTATGAAAGTACTTGAAGCTCAAATCCTGAGCTCCTGAGGGTAGCAAGGAAAGGAGTATCCCTTGTTTCTTGAGTGAATCTCTGGCCAACTATTACATTGAAGTTGTAATTCCTACGTGATCCTACATGAGGGTTTTGTTATCTCAGGACGATTTTCACCCCCGCTCTTTTGGGGGTGCCACCAGGCAGATGGGATGTCAAGTTAGATAGGACCAGCACTCTCTAGGCAAATAGTAATCCAGTCTAGATGTGGTGTGGCATATCTGATGCTCCTATTACAGTGTTTGTGGGCAGAGTGACATAGTACTTACAGAGATGCTTTTCCTGATCATTTATGGGTGTTTGGGGTTATTTTGGCTGGGATAATGAAGGACAAAAATTACCTCCTTAGCTTGAATAAAATAAAAAGATAAGATGTTGGATTTCTTTAGCAGAGAAGAGAAGCACTTACTACCTAACAGCATGATGTAAAGAGTTCAAGCAAGGGGATGTTTTCTGTTGTTGTCCTTTCGGTCTTGCCTGTAGAGATAACTGCAACAGCAGAGGCTGGGCAAGCTGATCCTCTGGTTTATGGGATACTTCTGCTTTTTGTTTGAATAAAAACCCTTATTTAGGGATAGTTGCGTAAGAGCTTTTCATGTTCTTAGGGCACAGATTAATGACAACTTTTTTGTAGAACTGCTGACATGTTTTAGCACTAGGTGGAGAACAAGTGTGTGCTTGATAGTGGGTTGTGGAGCTCTGAGAGCCAACGCTTCTGTTGGTATTTCTCTTAATGTTGCTGGAAACCAGCGATACAGTTATTGTTTTAAAGTTGTTCAGAGTCTGAAACAGGTAAGAGAGCTGTATTTGAACCTTGTACCACTCTTTGAACATAGGGGGGTGTGCATGGTGTTTAAAATCTTTGGTAAATATAAATAGCTGTTGCAAGAAAAAAGAGAATCAGAATAGTTTATAATTGTGTTGTGCTGAAGAATGTTGGGTTCTTGAGTCTTGCAGTACCAGCAAAAAGTTTCTATTCTGTTTTTAATGGTTTGTCTTTGCAGTAATCAGGGGAGAAACTGTTCTTTGTCCACTCTCAAGCTCAGCCCTTCTGTAACAGACTGTGGCATCGATGCCTCCAACCAGGGCTCTATTTCTGATTTCCAGGTCACCTGGCTTTTGCACTCTCTGTTAGCAGGAGAGTTGATGTAGGCTCATGCTCCTTAGCTGTGTAATGAGGGTTCAGGCTCTGAAGGTTCAATTTAAGGAAATCCTGAAATTGTGAAAGCCAGCTGTTACAAATAATCCATTGTGAGTGGGGATTATCCCCAACCCTTTACTTCTTTCAAGTTTTGCTTTTTTTGGTCTCCCCTCAGGAAGAAAGAAAATGTCTGCTTGTCATTTTTAAAAGGTTACATTTGTCTCAGATAAATATTATTTCTGATGTCAGGTGTACTACATTAACTTGTTCTCTGATGTTTAATCAGTTTTTTAACACTTGAATGTTGCTGGGAAACAAGAAGTTGCAGGTAGTTGAGTCTTCTACCTGCAGTGTATGAAGAAAGTGAACAGGATATTTTGTTTACAAATGGAAAATCAAAGTTGAGTTTCCCACTGAAACCCTACTCACGAATTCCTACATGGAGTGGTAGGTTTGGAGGTCAAGAACAGTCTAGGAATTTCTTAGTAATGACTGCAGAATGGAATATTTTCTGTTGCTGTAGTACCTACTAGCATAGCCTCTGTGTGCTTTCTTTCTAGCAAGGTGGTAAGAATCCAGAACCACAGTATAAGTGCTGATTTTTCTACTGGTTGAACTTCTCATTTTGATTTGAAACCCAGGTTCTGATAATTTGATATCTTTTATTATGTTTGTTTGGTTTGGGGTTTTTCAGGGAGGGGGTGTGTGGGGTGTGTTAGAGGGAAGGTTGCTTGTTTGGTTGGTTGGTTGTTGGTGGTGATGGTGTGTTTTGGTGGTTTGTGGGGTTTTTTCGGGTTTTTTTTTGCTATTTTCATTGTAAGAAAACTCTGAAATCCTCCATTCTGATACCTTCATGTGCTAGCAGGATAGTTAGCAGCAGGCTTTTTTACAAGTCTGCATATGAGATAGCAAGTTGTTGAAGTTCAGCAAAGTAAATTATTCTCCTTGCCTGTGCTGGGAATTGTGTCCTGCACCTATATTATGACACCTGTTTTCAATGATGTGTTTATCAGTTGCTTAAAAATTATTCCTGTCTCTGGCTGGGCTACAAGGAGATACTGTATTATCTTGCTTCTCATCTAGATTGTGTTTAGCATTCAGTCTTTATAATTTTCCATTCAAATACAATGATTCGTTATCCTTGAAAGAGGCAAGCCTATTCCTAATTATTGAAGAAATCTGTAGAAATAGAAATACTGGGATGAGAAATCTGAAAAATAAAAATTGGAAGAGGGGAGAGAGCTGAACTTCAACAAAAGGAATAGAGACCACCCTTGGAGACCTTTTGAAAGAGAAAGAGCACAGGGCAGCAGAAGACTAATAAGGAATTAAAAAAAAAAAAAATTAAACAAAACCAACCAACCAAAACAAACAAATCCACCCAAAAAACCCCAAACCAACAACAACCCACAAAGCCCCCACCCCAATCCAAAACAAAGATGACAGACGAGGTCAGTAAGGAATAAACACATTCAGTGAAGGAGGATGTGGTGTGGGGAAGTTATCTAAAAGGTAAGGTAGGATCCAAGCTTGCAGGTAACAATTGCAGTGAAAACATATATGGAAAAAACCACAGCAGTGCTCCTTCACCCTGGAAAAAAGCACAACAGTGCTCCTTCACCCTGGTATTTTGTCAGCTTTTGTCCTCCTTGACGCTGAATTAGGAGTAGTAATAAAGCAAAAGTCAACTGTGCTGGCAATGGGCATTTATATGCTCTGTGTGTTGTGACTTGTGTAGCTGGTCAGCATGGTGGGGATTTGTCATGAGGTTTTGCTGAGTGCTTGTTGCAGGGAGGTGTGACTGATGTTAGGAGAAAGTGAGCATTAGAAAAAACTTAACATTTTTGTAGGTATGAGTCTCTTCACTGGGATGGGGAGGAGGCAAAAATTGATCTACTGTATTTATACACAAGGAGTCCAAAGTTCTACAGTGTGAAATTTCCATATCAAGCTCCTGAAATCTGCATATTTCTACTATTTTCTTGCATTTCCTGACATTGCAGACCTCAAGGCTGCACTGTGTTTAAGTATGTAAGACACTGCAAATCACAAAGCTAGATTTCAGGTGTGAAAGTGGGGTCAGATACTGCATTTATCCATTATTTTGTGCATATGGAACTGTTCTTACACTTGCAAAATATTTTTCCTGATGAGGTATTGCTTTTCTTCTGAGTTTGGAAATTCAATTTTTTGGTGTTTTTAAACGGCTTGGTTTGGGCTACAGCCTTGAGGCCACGCCGAGGCTGTTGTGTGAAGAGTCACTCTTCTTACTTGTTAACAGCAGTTGAAACTGAATGAATGAAGTAGATTAAAAGTATTTTACAACTGGATTTTCACATCTCACCTTGGTTAGGCAGTGCTGCAATTATGTTTTACAGAAGACCTGTCTGGGCACTTCTTGTTACGGACATGGTTATGATGGGTAAGAATGAATTTGCTAAGCTTTCAGATATCTTCCATGCCTCTGAGGACTACCCATTAATAATATAGATAGGTATTTTCCACTGTTGTATGCAAGGCATTTCTTAGAACTTTGAAGCTGAAGTCTTTTTTTTTTTTCTTTTTTCAAACACATGGATCTTTTCAATTTAATCCATTAGCAACTTGGCAAAATAAAGTAATTGTCCAACAGAGGAAGGGGGGAAAAAAAATCTATTAACGTTTGCTGCAAATCCAAGTAGTACAGGCAGCACTTAATTAATGGAACAGATTTCTCACTATGTATTCAAGCTAACATAGCTATTGTTCAAGAGAGATTAGACCCTTAATGTAAGTGAGTTAAACTAGACCTCCATCTAAAAATACCTGTCATTTCAGCTATTAAAGGCCTGATGTCTTCTTTGGTGACAGATATATTTCCCTTCATTTCCTTGGTTTTGTAAAATGTAAAGTATGCATTGTGTGTAACGCAAGAAATCTGCCAAGGTAGATGAAACCCCGATTGTGCCTCCCTGCTGGCCTCCCCCTGCCTCTCCTTTGTGCTGCTCCCTATCACAGAGCCTCTTCAGCCCTTAGACCTCCTGGCACCAAAGCAGAAAAACAGAAAATGCCATTTAGTTAGGGTATGATGCCAGCCTCCTAATCTGTTTGCAGAATGAAGGCCATGGGATCTGGTTAGGTAATTTAGATACCCTGTGAATTCACTAATACCCGAGCTGCCTCTGGCTGGCAGCCTATCGCTTTGCTGGTAGGAAATACCACCTTCTTCCATTTCTTCTGTAAACTTCTTATTTGAGTCCAGATAGGCCTCACTTGCAGCCCTTAACACCTATCTTTACTTCTCCATATGGGGAAGTTTGCGATAGGGTGGAGGAGGTGAGATGGCTCCGTTCTGAATACATCTTCCCCAGTACACATGCAGCATATCCTTTTTTCATTTTTCCTTCAAAATGACATTTTTTCAAACATGAGACTCTTCACTTAAACACCTAAGATGATGTACCAAATTTAAGACTTGTTGGGCTGTCCTGTTACTCACTGATATCCCGGGAAGGTTTTGAAGCTCAGTTTATCCAAAGTGGTTATTTCACCCTCGTGGCCGGGACTTCCCCCATGGCTACCACAGCTGAGTGTTGCCACCAGGGAGAGAGGCTGGACCCACCTGTGGGTATCATTTCCTTATGCCCCTGTGGGGGCACAGACAAGGGTCTGTGGCAGCAGCTGAGGTTCCTTGCTATAGATACCCACAGGGGAAAATTTTGGCTGCAGCATTAATGCTACATCTCCTCCCTTCCTCTCTCCTTTCCGTCAATTAGCATTTTTTGGAAATTAGAGTCTTATGAAGCTTGCTAACATAAATAGAAGTGTTTTAGGATTTGTTTGCTTTAATTAATTTAAAATGTGTCTTTCTGAAAGGATTTGGTTCAACATCTTTCTTAAACAGTAATGTGCCAGTAACAGCAACATTAGTAATAGTGATAAGGCCCAGGAAGGGAAACCGACTTGAAAGCACAACTAAATGTTTCATTGTCCAAAAAAATAAATGGTCTTCCCAGGAAAGTGGAGGAAACACTGTTCAGGGACACATACAGTTAGCTTGCTTAAAACAGGCTCGGGGAGACATTATTGCTCTCTACAACTACCTGAAAGGAGGTTGTAGCTAGGCAGAGGTTGGTTTCT
Organism: Ramphastos sulfuratus; assembly: GCA_013399055.1. Lineage (NCBI taxonomy): Eukaryota > Metazoa > Chordata > Aves > Piciformes > Ramphastidae > Ramphastos > Ramphastos sulfuratus. The sequence continues at coordinate 451,284 of WBNM01011709.1, read as the reverse complement.
TCTCCCAGGCATCCAGTGGCAGGACAAGAGGACACAGCCTCAAGCTGTGCCAGGGCAAGTTTAGGCTGGATGTTAGGAAGAAATTCTTCACAGAAAGAGTGATTGGCATTGGAATGGGCTGCCCAGGGAGATGGAGTCGCCATCTCTGGAGGTGTTTAAAAGGAGGCTGGACGAGGCACTTAATGCCATGGTTTAGTTAATTAGAAGAGTTAGGTGATAAGTTGGACTCTATCTCAGAGGTCTTTACCAACTTGGTTAATTCTGTGAAATACATGACCAGGCCATACTTTAGTTTGATTAATTGAACCTTACAAGTGCAAAGATTATTTTTATTATCAGTCTTTCACTTATCAAGGAAAAACAGTCTCAGTTGTTTTCACAATGAAATAATCATTCCTTCCTTTTTTTTTTTTTTTTTTTTTTAATCTAATATTCTTCCACCTGAAAAGAGGCAGGTGCTGTAGCTGTGAAATACAAGATCTTGCAGAACTATGCAAAATTGATTCTGCTTGGTGCTGGGCTTTTGCAGCCTTAGTGTAAAATGTAGTTTATGTAGTTGCATCCATCATGTGTTGCTTTTCTGTTGTGCTCTTGCATTTTTTTTGGCTAAAGCAGGACCTCTCCATCTCTAACACCCTCCCCGAGGCTGTGCTGTAGGGTGCCAGGGCTGTTTTACAACCTCTGGTTACAAAATGGCAAGCTAGCAGTTTCTTGGTTTTGCTTCAACACTTCCTGATTTCCTCCCTTCCTTTTGCTGCCTGGTGGGGATGCTGCCTGGGACAGTTTGCTCCCTGCCACAGCAAGATGAGAAGGTGGGTGCTGGTGCCATGTCCCCCTGCAATCAGCTCTAAGTGCCTCTAGATGTCTGTGTGCTGGAGCAAATCACCTGTGCTTGTAGACCTTCTGTCTCCAGTAAATCATAAGCATCTCAATCTTTTTGTCAGGCTGTGATATGAGAATCCACATCTGACTTTCAATATGGGGGAAAAGAAGCTGATTAAGTGTTTGAGATAAGGTTATGTGACACCACAGGTTAAAAATACCTGAACTGAATTTGGCCACATGCCTGAGAGCCACATTGCAGTGTGTTCGGGTGGCACTGCATAAGCTTCTGAGGGGTTTGCTGTCTTCTGCTTTAAGAAAGCAATTCTTCTAGGAGCTTCTTTTAGGAGCTGCATCTCTCTTGTTTTACAGCATTGCTTTGGACGTTGCTATCTCGCATTTCTTATCTAAAATGTCACCGATGTGTCGAGTTAAAAGAGAATATAAAAGTGTAATAAACCTTAGCCATTTAGGAAGAAAAGGACAAATATTTTTGTTTGACACAAATGTCTGGAGAAAGACTTAAATTAGATCCCCGGAATCCTACACAGTTTCTAGTTCCCCTGGAAGGTGACTGTTGAAACTCTTAACAAATACTGTGTTCTAGCCAAAACAAACCACCAAAAGCAAACCAAAACCAAAGTACAAGCAAACAAACCTAAAAGAATACACAACACCCCAAAACCAAAGGAAAAATACCCCAGAGAATCACAAAACTGTATAATTTTGTTCTAGTCCAGGCAGTGTGCTTCTGGCAAGTCTGGGAACTAGACTGAAAACGTTCAAGAACCTTCTAAATTTCAGAACTCTGTTTAACGTTAATATTTTAGCAGTGAGTTTTTTTTAAATAATTTCTGACTTAGAATTTTATAAATATTCTTAGGAGTGAAAAGAAACTTTGGGAGATTTATGTAAATAATAGGAAAGGTCTGCTCAGTAAAAGACTTAGACCAGGCAACCTTTTCTGGTTTGTTTAAATTTTTGCCACCATCTAATATTTTAAAAGCTGTAGAAGGATACAGCCAGGATACTGCACTGAATTTGGGATAACTGCTCTTGTGAAATACAAAGGCTTCTTTTCCATGTGAGTTACCCTAACCCAGAAGTATGGTTTTCCTAATTCATATGGTATACTTTCTTATGTTCTTTGGTTGATTCCAGAAGCAAACTTGCCTGTTCATTTTCCCAGTCATACTGAGGTGTGATGATGAGTGCCTTTGTCATACATGTTCTTGTTTTTCACAGATGGCCTGAAGCCAGATACCAAGATGCTTCTTACTGTTGCCTCTAAGAAGAAATCTAAGGCAGGGAAGGGGGAAACAACAAAAGAAGATGAAAGCAGCAAGAATGATTCAGCCCAGCCTGTTACCATCTCTCTTCTGTTTAAAAGATATGTCTTTGACACGCAGAAGAAAATGATTCAATCCTGAGAATGCAAGAAAGGCTTCTGATCGCACCTGAAAGACCAGACTGAAATTAATTTGGGTTGAACATGTTTCTTGTCTGAATGCCTTAGGCCTGTTCCTTCCTCACAAACAGAGCCTGGAAGCTCCTGCTGACTATCTACCCTTTCCTCTCTGCACTCTGGTTTTGTTCCAATAGAATCTGCTTCTTTAGTCATCTTTGTGATGTGAATCCTTACAGCCTGTCAGAGAATATCACCTACTGCATGGGCACGTTTGTGTGTGCATTCTGATAATGGTGTTACTTGGAAGAAGTGCTTCAAAATTTCTCTTGATTTAAAAAGTTTGCCACCAGTACTAATCTAAATCTAGTCAAGATGTGAATTTGTGTGACCACAAAGTGAAGCTGATTAGTCTAGGTTTACTTCCCCGAGCAAAGTGGGGGACAGAAAGCACACAATATAATAGGTGAAACCTATAATGGATGCTTCACATTCCTTCAGCTGCAATTCTGTCAGATGCTATCTGAGAGGTGGTATGGATCTTTTTTATAAATATGATTTATATCTTGAAATGTTTTTCATATTAAACATAATGATGTGACTGAGACTCTGAATTGTTCTGTTTGCTGTTCCAGAAGTTCAGAACCTAACTTCAGTGACATTTTACATAGCTTTGCTGAATTTCCTCTCTGTTTTTGCAGTGAATCACACAGAATCACAGAATGTTAGGGGTTGGGAGGGACCTTGAATGATTATCAAGTCCACCCCTCCACCCTGGCCAGGTCAGGATCACCTGGAATAGGTCACAGGAATGCATCCAGGTGAGTTTTGAGTGTCTCCAGAGAGGAGACTCCACAACCTCTCTGGGCAGTCTGTTCCAGTGTTCTGTCACCACCAGAGTGAAGAAGTTTTTCCTTATGTTCACATAGAACCTCCTATGCTCCTGCTTGCACCCCTTTCCCCTTGTCCTATCATAGGCTAGCACTGAGAAGAGCCAGGCTCCATCCTCCTGACACTTGTCTGTCATGTTTATAAACATGAATGAGGTCACCCCTCAGTTCTCCAAGCTGAAGAGACCCACCTCCCTCAGTCTTTCCTCAGAAGAGAGATGTTCCACTCCCTTCAGCATCTTTGTGGCTCTCTACTGGACTCTTTTAAGCAGTTCCCGAAAGTCCTCCTTTAACTGAGGGGCCTGAAACTGAACACAATATTGCAGATGCAGCCTCACCAGGGCGGAGTAGAGGGGGAGAAAAACCTCTCTCAACTTATTAACCTTCTAATACAGTCCAGGATTCCACTGGCCTTGGCCACAAAGGCACGTTGCTGGCTCATGGTCATCTTTCTGTCCACCAGGACCCCCAAGTCCCTTTCCCCTGTGGTGCTCTCCAACAGGTCAGCCCCCAACCTGTACTGGTCCTTGGGATTGTTCTTTCCTAAATGCAAGACTCTACACTTGTATTTCATGACATTTCTCTCTGCCCAACTCTCCAGCCTGCCCAGGTCTCAGTGAATGCAGAGCAACCTTCAGATGAGTCAGCAACTTCTCCCAGTTTGGTGTCATCAGCAAACTTGCTGACAGTGCCCTCTGTGCCCTCATCCAGGTCACTGATGAATATATTGAATAATACTGGTCCAGTACTGACCCCTGAGGGACTCTGCTAGCTACAGACTGTAACTAAACCATTCCATTCACCACAGCTCTCTGACTCCTTTCCTTCAACCATATCACAGTCCACCTCACTACCTGATCATCCAGACCACACTGCCTCAGTTTAGCTGTGAGGATGCCATGGAAAACTCTTGTCAAATGCTTTACTGAAATCAAGATGAACCCACATCCAGTGCGCTACCGTCATCTATCCATGGAGTTACGTTCTCATAAAGGCTATCAGGTTTCTTAAGCATGACTTTCCCTTGGTAAAACCATCTTGACTGCCTCCAGTGATCTTTTTATCCTTGATATGCCTAGAGACAGTGCTGTGGATAAGTTGCTCCTTCACCTTTCCAGGGATGGAGGTGAGACTGACCAGTCTATAGTTACCGGGGGCCTTCTTGCCCTTTCTGAAGACTGGAGTGATATTTGATTTACTCCAGTCCTCAGGCAGCTCTCCTGTTCCCCACAGGGAACTTCTCTTACTAAAGACAATGGAGAGTGGCCTAGCAGTGACTTCCCTCAGCACCTGTGGATGCATCCCATCAGGACCCATGGCTTTATGGATGTCCACACTAATCCCTAGCCCAGCCCTCATCAACCAAGGCAAGCTCAACATTTATCCTGACTTGCTCTGAGGTGAGGCCTCAGCAGTCTGGGGCTCTTGAGGACAGTCTCCAGCAGTACAGAAACAAGGCATTCAGTAGCTCTGCCTTCCTTTTTTATCCTCTGTCACCAGGGCACCCACCTCATTCAGCAGTGGACCTACATATCCTCTAGTGTTAGTTTTCTCTGCAATGTATTTAAAGAAACCCTTTTTTTTTTCGTCTCTGACCTCTCTGTCATTCCAAGGAGGCCTTAGCTTTCCTAGTAGCTTCCCTACATAATTTGGCAGCAGTCTTATATTCCTGCCAGGTGGCCAGACCCTCTTTCCATCATCTGTAGACTTACTTCTTCCACTTGAGTTTGCCCAGCAGTTCTCTGTTTAACCGTGCTCCAGAATTGTTTTCTTTCTTTGTAACCAAACTATCTTTTGTGTGTGAAAGAGTTGCCTCTGGAAATAATAATGATAGAAGATTGCAGCCTGAGCCTTGTAAAATTAGTATCTCCAAGATGCTTTAGAAACCATTAGTTGTTTAATAGGGATTTCGTGGCTGCTTTAGTTCTTCCTCTCCATTTCATGTCCTAGGCTCATAAAAAGTTGAGCACTGGTAATGTCCCTTCTTTGTTATTTACAAAGCAGAGAACACCTTAACAAGAAAACTAATAATAATTCTATGGGTCCAGAAGCTGCAGTCTGGAACAGAAACTGGACTCAGGCTTGGCAGCATGGAAAAATATTAGTTCTGCCTTTCCAACAACCAAAGCACTTCTGCTTGTGACCCATTCACTGAACCAGCCGTAGGAGATGACCACATCTATAATGTGTGTTTGCCACATGTGCAAGTCAGTAATAAATAGATTCCTACACTCATTTGTACGAGCCATATAATTATTATTTATACTCCAAGTGCTATTAGTCAAGTATCCATTGATGGGCATGAGTCCATTATGCTAATGTGATCCTGATTTTTACAGTCTTTTAATTTCCAGGTAACCAAGGTGGATGCAAATGGCAAAAATACCAGATAGTGAGAGGATATTTACAGCTGGGCCTTTGTGAGACAGGGAAGGTCTGGAGTCTAAACTAGGTTGATGGTGCCCCTTTAAAGCAGAACAGAATTAGTACTTTGTGAAATAATCCCAAATAGTTTCTGCTGAGTGAGTCCCAGCAAAGCTTTAGCACATCCCTTAAGATTATGGGGTATGCTTTCAATGTGATCCCAGAGGAATTAGGCAGGCAACTTCAGCTATGGCTTAATGTGACTTGTGCTGCCAGCCTTGCTGGAAAATGTATCCTTCTATAATGAAAAAAAAAAGGCATTTCACACCCTTGTCACCTCTCCTTCCCCATTTCTCTCTTCTTCCCAGGCACCCCCAAAGGCTGTCTTTGGAAATAATATTTATTATCTTTCTTTTAAGCCTTTATCAAATCCTGTTTTGTACCCTGCACTGTTACCTCAGCTTAAGATAATGTACTGATGGAAGTTAGAGAAATAGATGACATGAAAGGAATTCCATTGTTGCCATCTCAGGCTAGTCTAAGAATTATTGGTTCAAAACTTCCTCCTTATTAGAAAAAATAAGTAAACTACAACAAATTAACAAACCAAAACTAAACTCCAAGGGAGGGAGCTGCAACAGCTTCTTGAGTTATACCTCCACCCTTTTCTCATCCAGTCCTCTCTAATGTACTACTTTTTAATCTTCCCTCATCTTTGGTCTCTTTTCCAGAACAGCACACTAACTCAGCATCTTTTTTCCCTCATCTCAGACCGAGACATAACTTCCTCTTCAGTGCCCATATTTTTGAGCTTTGCTCATTGCTTCTTGTTCCAGCTCTGCTCTTATCTTTGGAGAAGTAGATGTCAGTTTGGGTGCTGACAGAGCTCCTGTGGCAGGTATTGGGAGCCCAGCATGGTGGAAAAGGCTCTTGCCCTGCAGCTTACACCAGCTCATGTGTGTGGTGAGTAACCACCTGTGTTCAGGTACTTAGGCCAGGGCCTGGGCAGCCTCATGGACAGCTACCACTGACCTAGTAGAAGCAGGCTGTGCTGAGGCATGCATGCCATACCTCAGATGAGTTCTTTCACCTGCCACCATATCCTGTCCCTGTGTTTGATAATGCTGGGTGAAGCCTCTGTTGCAAAGCCCTGTCCTTTCATTTTGCTCCCCTAGCAGAGGTTCGTGTAGGACAGACAGCTGGAGGGGTGTCTTTCGAAGATGGTTTTGGTTTTGTGTTTTTCCCTGTTTTTAATTCCAAAAGGAGAACTGAAGTGTGCCCAAGAACTTTGATTATAATGTGCTATTACTGCAGATCTCTGGCTCCTGTCCTGAGGCTGTTGGATACACATTCGAAAAAGGGTGAAATGGTGGAACAAAATGATTATGGGAAAATCAAAGCTTTTAAAGACATTTGCAGGATGAACAGATGTTCAAACATTCTTTTATTTGGTTTCCAGACAGACGTAGAGGCTTGCCTTTCATCCTCATAATCAGTGCATTATGCTGTAATTTGTAAAAATGGCATTAAAAAAATATGAAGAGGGTCATATTGTGATCTAGTGACTGTGTCATTAAACCGCCGAGTTAAGGACGGCAACTGGGAGCAGGGGTTAACCGTTGCAGAGTGTGCTGTGATAGCCTGCAGTGTCAGACTGTATTATAATGAATCCAGAATGGAATGAAGATGTAAGGAGGCTTTTTAGTACTGCTAAGGCTGTCAGCGTTGCAAAACTAGAAATTATTGTGGCTGCGCAGATGTTCGGTGAGTAACACATCTCTGGCTCGTGGGGAGAGCAGCAGCTAGAAAAGCTTTGTTTTTACAAGCCTGTTTTCTGCTTTTCCTTGGAAGTTATTTTGAGACTGCAGTCTGGCTCGTGATCCCTGCCAGGGGTCTTGAGCTGTGAGGGTCAAAGTGTGCAATTGTGCTTGCAAGGATTCAGTAGGTGGCATCCTTTGCTTGGAATCAAAACTAAGCCTCCCCACCTAGAAATGGGGTCTGTGTGGGCATCGATCGTGAAGACTTTGAATCAAGTTTGCAACTCTTCTCTCAAAGAACAGTTTCTCTTAAAAACTGTGGAGCATTAAATGACTGGAGCAGAGCCATTAAGCCTGATCTGTTGACCAAACCCTGCAGTACTGATATCCTTTCTGGGTATGTTTCTGGCTCAGTTGAAAATAACTCTTTTCCTCAAATCCTACCACTTGTGTTAATTGGTTGGAAGTGCCTGACTATGGAAAAATGAGCTATCCGCACTGGTGGAGTTCTTGGCACAGACTTGGGACATCTCTTTCTGGGCAGTAGGCATCTTCTTTGCTTGTTGGAGCTCTGCAGTTGAACAGCCACAGGGTGGCAGAGCAAAAGTGAGCACCCAGCGTGAGGGGTTGAAATGATGCAGTTCATGTCCTAGTGCAGCTATGTTCCACCTCTGGACGGTTCACATCTCACTGCTGGGAGAGCACTTCCACATTTACATCTGTAAAGAGCTGGGGGATCTTGTGAAATGAAGGATAAAAAGCAGCAGAGAAATGGTACTTTAATAGCAGTTTCAAAAACTTATCTTTTCCTTTCAGCTTAATACAGTGAACTGGGTAGCTCCTTGTTTACAAACACATGAGTTTTAATCAAATTTCCTGAGGATATAAATGGAATAATTTCTTTTAAGATAGAGACTAGCATAGGGAGCTAATGCGCCAAGTCTGGGAGAATGAGAGGAACTGTGTGACTGGTCAGTGGTGAGGCCAGACTGCTTGAATGATGGGCATCCAGAAGGATTTCAGGAGTTTGGGGAGGGTTTAAACAAGGTATTGGAGAAAGGGGAGTAATCTTCTGGGATCCATCACAAATCCTCCTGCTATTCTGTGCAAAAATAGATTAAAAACATCATTTGATATGTTCATAGCTCCACTGTAGACAATATGTAAGAGGAGAAAGAGTACTGTGGGGGTGCTTATTTCCTGTGGCTAGTGCCAGAAGATGGAGTCTTTCCTAGATACACTGCTGTGCATGCAGTGCTGGATTTGGTTCCAGTTGTTAGTGGATTTAGAACTTAGGACAGAATAGGTTTTCCATTCCTCAGGATTACAGTTCTTTATTTTTATTTGTGTCTGATGGGAGTGTGTGATGGTTTAGGAGTTGCCAGCCTCCCCACACTATGAAAAATCACCCAGACTAGACTCTGCTGGCTGGAAGTTAAGGACTGAAGCTGCATTTACAGTTCAGCACAATATGCAGGTAGATGTATATTTCTGTAAATATTCATGTATATAAGTTAAAGGTAATACAGAAACACAATCCCCCTCCCAGAAATCAGAGTCCCCAGGAGGGGCTCCCAACCACCCTTCCACCTTCCTTCCACCCCTCTACCTTACCCCAAGGTCTGCCTTACACACAAGGTGAGTTTGGAGGATTGGCAAGGAGAGTTAGAGGTGGAGTGATTAGTTCAGTTACACAGCAGAAAGCCAAAGACTCACAGCTCCCAGAAAGAGAGAGAGTCTTTCTAACTTACCTATATTTGTGTCCTTGTTCTACATCTCAGCAAGCCTATGAGTGAAGTAGACATCACCATTGTTTTCTTTTCACAGCCTGTAATCTACTTTTTTTCATTAAAATAGTTAGCCTCAAACCAGCAGAGTGCTTTTCCAAGATGGTGCAATCAGTCTGCAAGACTCCTATCTTCTTTTCTGCACCCCCCAACACAGCCTCCCTAGCAGATGATTGCTACTTGTCAAAGGTGAGTGCTCTGAGGAACCTCTCTCTCAGAGCTACATGTTTCAGATCTGCATTTGGATACTGTTCCTAATGAATGGGAGAGGGAGTCCCATCTAATTCTTTTCTTGTTGGAGCTCATGCCCAGGATCAGTATGGAGAAGAACTCATCAAACAATCAGAAAACCCCTGTAAGATCTTTAGTAAATCTCAACCCTGCCCTGCCCTACAAGGCTCATCCTTAAAAACACCACTGTCTCTTTGACCTCTCAGTCCTTGCCAGTTCTGGCTGTTCTAGCTTGGGTTTCTTAACCAAAAGGTAGTTTGAGCTCTAGATCAGGAGCTGTTAAACTAACAACGTGGTAGTGACTTCGGTGCCTGCTAGCACCATTGTATTGGTGTTTTGACTAAACTGATCTGATTGCTCATGATCCATTGAGAAATCCAAGCTGTTCATTAGCTCTAGAAGGTTCTGTTTAGATCAATTTCTTATCCTTTGGTTGAAAGTCACACCATCTTTTTGTGTTTTGGTTGATCATTGATAGATTTCTCAAGAGCCTCATTCATGTCAATCAGAGAGACTCCATCCTTCTTGGACTACAAAATTGCTTTTATTAGATTGTATATGGCCCCCATTCAGACCTGCAGGAACCAGTTCTTTTATACTAGTCTCTGTGATAGCTGACATTTTAGTGCCTGTATCTTCAGTCTGATTTTAGGAATAATCCATGTCATAGAATGGTCTGGGTTGGAAGGGACCTTGGAAGGTCATCTAGTCCAGCCCCTTCTGCAGTAAGCAGGGAAATCCTCAATGAGATCAGATGCCCAGAGCCCTGTCGAGCCTCACTTGGAATATCTCCAGGAATGAGGCCCCAACCACCTCCTCGAGCAACCTGTTCTGGTGTTCTACTACTGATGGTAAACAACCTGTTCCTAGCATCCAGTGTCCTCTTGCTGCATTCATTTCCAAAACAGCATTGCATAAGGACAAGCTGAAACTTAGACTCCACAGAGCAGTTTTGCCTAAATGTCTTTTTTTTTTTTCCCTGAAATAAGCAATTCATTGTGCAATTTTCTGTCTTAAGCTTCACTTTGACCAAAGCTGAGTTGAATTCTGTGCCCTGTATGAGAATACAGTTTTATTACCTAGAAAGGTCAAGGTCTTTCAAAAACTCTTCTAGATACTGTCAGGTTATTGAAAGATTATCTGGATTGGTGCCCACCTACATTAATTGTGTATGTGATTCTTTTTCTACAGAATGTAGGTCATACTGTTAGAAAAGGGTAGATAATCTTTGGAAGAAAGAAATGTTGATTACTGTTCAGGAGTCAGAAATAACTAAAATTACTCCCCCCCCCGAAAAATTAGGCCTCTCAGCTGCTTTTATAACCTTACATGTATTCTGTAACTTCCCATCCTTTCTTCTTATTGCAGAACATATAAGCTATCTGTTCTTACATTGAAACACAAAAGATTTTTGCCTTGACAACAATATCCTTTCCCATGACTGAGTTCTTGGTTGTCACCACGCACTGAGCTAGTGATTGTAGAGAACCAAGTGAATATTCCAGAATCTCTTTCCTGAGTTGCAGCTGCCAGTTCCCATCTTTGCATCAGATAATTTATGCCTACGTGCATTATTTTGCATGTAGCTATTTTGAAGCCTGTTCATCTCTGTTACACACTTATTTGGCTCTGTCTGATTCTTCTAGAATTTTTTACCTTGTAGAATGACTTCTGCATTCTTTGTAGTGGAAGAATTTGAGTGTTGGTGCTGTCTGTGCATTTAAACCCTTGGAGAGAGAGGTTGAGAAAGGATAGAAGAGGGTGATTGACCTGTAACATACACATGGCTCGGGACACTGAACTCCACAAATGAATTTTGCATAGGGAGTGCACATGCTCTAGGAGCAGAATGCAGTTGGGTAGTCAGGTGCAGGAGGGCAAGCAAATGTGCTTTTGTTTTCTTTAGATGTTTGTTTGTTTGTTTTATACTTTATTATATATGCCTAGAGTATGTCTTTATGTGACCTAGTTTTAAAAGCAAGACAATAATTAAGTTCATTTGAGTGTTGCTCAGTGTGCATCAAAGACACTTTCTTAAGTCTCATCCTCAGGTGCTTCCTGAGAAAGGTTATACCTTTTGGAAAACATACAAAATGTTGGACTGATCAGGAAATCTTACTAAGAATATTTTTTTTTTTTCTCTTCAATTCACATCTTAAGATACAAGAAGGGTGAGAGTTGCAGTCTGTCAGCTGATTTCCTGTCCCCTTTTGTAGCTGAAGGGGAAGGTAGAATGGCATAAACAGTTTTGGCATGAGGGCAAAAAGTTGCAAAGCTTGAATGTGATAAAGCATGAGATGTGTTTTCTCATGTGTGTCTTCCTTGTTTCTTCTTCAGAGCACTAAGATAGGTTTCAATGGTTAGTGAATGTAGAAGGGGAAAGGGATGATATGCCAGGTTGCCTTTTTTCAAATGTAATTGAGCTCTGGCAAGAGCAGCAGTTTGTTTGGAGAGAGATTCAAACCACATTATACCTCAGCATGGGGGTTTTGTTTCAGTTTTAACTCTGAAGATTGATCTGTCCTTACAGCCCCACTAAGTGGACAATTTGGTCTCCATCCAGTTCCAAGTTGAGGTGTAAATCTCATTTGCCATCTGGCAAAGCATGGTATGACATGGCAGTTTCAGTGAGGTACCTGGGTTTAGAAGAGTGGAAAAGCAAAGAGGTTTGCCAGTTTGGAATGAAAATAGAGCTGTCAGGAACACACAGCTGGACAAGAGGTATGGGTTTAGGCTTAAATGTATTTGTAGAGACCTAGCAGTAGTGTTGTAACAATATCTGAGCATAAATTTAATTTAGCTACTTAACTGTCTTGTTATGACAGATACATAAATGTTTAAGCATCACAGTTTTTTAACATTACAATTTATTTTGAAGTTGGAGTTGTTGCAAGATCAGTGTTGAGAGAAGCTCTCTGCCAAGCATTTCAATTTATCAATTCCAGTGCTTCACAGTTTTTGTGCCCTTGTTATAGGATATATTTTTAAAATATTTCATAGAATCATAGAATGGAAGGTGTTGGAAGGGAGCTCTGGAGATCCAACCCCACTGCTAACCTAGATCAGGTTGCACAGGAACACGTCCAAAGTCTCCAGAGAAGGAGACTGCTCTCTGGGCAGCCTATTTCAGTGCACCATCTACCTCAAAGTAAAGAAGTTTCTCCTTTAGTTCAAGTGAAACCTCCTGTGCTCTGGTGGTGTACCTGGTGTACCCTCATTCTATCACTGGTCACCACTGAGAAGACCCCAGCCCCATCCTCGTGACCTTCACCCTTGGGATGTTCATGTGCATTAATAAGATCCCCTCTCAGTCTTCTATTTTCCAGGCTACAGAGCCTCAGGTCTCTTAGGCTCTTGTAAAAAAGCTGCTTCAGGCCTCTAATCATCCTCATAGCCCTCTGTTGGACTCTCTTTAGTAGTTCCTGTCCCTCTTGAACTAGGAAACCCAGAACTGGACATAATACTCCAGTTGTGGCCTCACTAGGTCAGAGCGGGAGGAGACCCTCCCTCGACCTGCTGGCCACGTTCTTCTTAATGCACATGTACAATTTACTCTCACTCATACGTTCCAGTAAACCCATGTCCAGTTTACAGAATTAGATGAATGAGTTTGTTGAGTTGTTCACTGTCACATGTGGGAGCTCCACATGGGTACAGTTAAATCTTCAGATGATAACTCTTGCTCCTTGTCTTCCTTCTGAATCTGCTGTTGGTAGGTAGTTAGTCCAGACTCCTCAGAATATTTCCCTCCTTTCCTGGGACAAAAGTAAGAGAAAGTCTGAGTTAACTTCATCTGCCACTGAGGCAGTGCTGACAACATTTGTCTGTTCTTTGGTCCTTTTTGGTGTTGTCTGTCTTCCAAAGGCAGATAGTAAGATGTCTGTTGCTTGCCATGCACAAAGGAAACTTGTCTAGAAAGTGTTACCTGTCTCCCACTACTGGGACAGGTGAACTCATAGTGACTTTGTCCAGAATTATTTGGTTAAAATACTAACATTAATGTGATCTATAAAAGAGCAACCAAGACCACCTTCAGTTTGTGCATAAGGCTTGCTAATTTGAAGCATTAGTTTTGCTGGTTAGTAGTTTGTTGTTGTGGGGGTTTTTTGTTTTGTTTTGTTTTGTTTTCCCTTAATTAGAAATTTTAATTAGAGCATGCTGTGTATTAAGATGTTAAAGCTTTGACTGGCAGTTTGGAATTGCAAAAGGATCAGCTGTCTCTGTAGGGCTGTAGTATAACAGGGATTAGCTTGCACCCTTCTGCCTGCAGGTATATTTTGCTTTTTGAGTCAGATGTTCAGAAAACATTCTTCAAAGTAGAACCATAGAATCAGCCAGGGTTGGAAGGGACCACAAGAATCATCTAGTTCCAACTCCCCTGCCACAGACAGGAACACCTCACACTAGATCAGGCTGTCCCGAGCCTCATCCAGCCTGGCCTTAAGCACCTCCAGGGATGGGGCTTCCAGCACCTCCCTGGGCAACTCATTCCAGAGTCTCACCACCCTCATGCTGAAGAACTTCTTCCTAACATCCAGTTTGAATCGACCCATTTCTAGCTTTGCTGCATTTCCCCCCGAGTCCTATCACTACCTGACATCTTAAGAAGTCCCTCCCCAGCTTTCTTGTAGCCCTCTTAAGATACTTAAAGGCCTCAATAAAGTCACCTTGGAGCCTTCTCCTCTCCAGGCTGAACAACCCCAGCTCCCTCAGTCTGTCCTCATAGGAGAGGTGCTCCAGCCCTCTGATCATCCTCATGGCCCTTCTCTGGACACGCTCCAGCACAGCCACATCCCACTTGTAATAGGGGCTCCATTATCTTCCTGTCTCTTCCAAGGGATCTGACTTTAGAGGAGAGTCACAGATTCACTGATCACACATAAGGTGAAAAGACTTAAGTCTTTTAAAATGCAAATAGGTGAATTGTTCGTCTGTTGAACATAGTGAACCATGGTTGTTGTTGGACCAGCCTTGCCCCGTTGTCTGCTTACTCCAATTGTGATGTAACCAGTGCAGGGAGGATTCCCTGTCCCTTTCTTTGGAGATCAGTTAATTATGTTGGCACTTCTGCAGCTCCACTTATGGATCCTGTTTAGTAATGTAGAAGAGAGCTGCCTGAGGAGTCTTGACCATCTTTGATCTGCTGATGTCAGCTGTCTGTAACACACCGCACACAGCCTGTTGCTGGGTATCAGAGAGCCTTGTGGGCTGATGTATTTTGAGTTGCTCAGGCTCCTTTACCTCATTTTTCTTCCCTCCTGTTTTAAAGCAGATTTGTGGGAAGATAGGGATAGGTTCTAAAACGTTGGCATTTAGTGTTTCCAGTGTCACACTCTTGGAAAGTAGAAAAACTTCTGCCATGCCTAATTATGGAATAAACTACTTGTGAGGGAACTGTTTCCCCAGACTTTTCACACTTGGTGGGTATCTTGTGTCCTTTGAGCTTGAAGATTTGTGATTTTGTTCTGTCTGGTGTAAGTGTGGGTTTTTCTGTTACCCAGACAAGTACACAATCACTTGGAAAATGCATTTCAGCAATTTTTTAAGGTATCTCATGGCACTCTAACCCGCAAGCTAATTATGAAACTGCAATTTTAATTTGCTGTTTTCAGTTGATTTCATGTTCTGCTGGAACAGAAGTCATGATTTCCTTTCTCACTTCTTAGTTAATTTACCTTTATCAGATGTCATCTGTCTTTGGAAGTGCAAGTCTTTGCAACCTCTGTTGATACAGAAATCTACCCATGCTTCTAATGGCTTTATTAAATCAATATGCTCTTCAAAATGAAGATTGATCAGTGGCATTTTAATAATTTCAGTAATCTGTCCCTTTTCTTAAGCATCTATCCCCCAGAGTCCTGCTGTGCAGGGTCCGTGTTCTATTGAGCTGTTCACAGTGATGCCCAAATCTTTTATCTTGGATGCTTCTGTTAATGTATCAGTGTAGTTCAATTTATGTGTTCTTTGTGGTTATCTTGCACTTGTCAATACTCAATTTCAGCCTAGCTTTGGTGGTGCTTCAGTTCTTCCTCCTTCCTCTTCCTGCCAGCTAAATTAACTTTGGGCTGTATTTGCACATCTCGCCCAGTTAAGAGTTCTTCCCTTTCTGAAAGGTCATTAAAGTTCAGCAACACCGAGGTTGGTGTGGAACCTTTTAGCACCCCTTAATCTTTCATTTGGTTAAAGCCAGAATCTTATTTTATTTTTGTCCTTTTCTTTTTGGTTGTTGTTTTTGTTTGTTTTATTTGACATTGTTGTTTTTTTTTTTTTCTCTGTTTTCTGTTTTGTTTTCAACAACTCTTTGTTAAGCCAGTGGTTCATGAATCTGCATGGATAACTCCAGTATAATGGAGATACCCACATTTGGTGCTTAATAAATTGGGTTTCTCAGGTGATTAGCCTGGTTTTGATTGTTTCCTAGTGGTTTTACCTGGCGTTGAAGTAAGAGCTCACAGGTCTGTAATTCCCAGGAGAATTTGTAACTTGTGTTTTAAAGGAAGCGATCTCATTGGTAACTGACTGAAGAAGTATTCCTGTTAGTGTGTGAATCAGTTCATAACACTGTTGTTGATGCGGTGAAGCATTTTAAGAGTTGTCTTTTGATTGTCCACATAGGGGACTTGCCTGGTTTTATGCCAAACAAGAGAAGTGGGTAAGAGTAGCCTGCCTGCTTTAAAAACAAGCAGACGAAAACAGGGTCAAGAAGAAAAAGAGTAATCTTGTCGTTCAAAGCAGGTTCCTGAGTTGATTTTGTTTGATTGGTAGTTCTGGTTGAGGTGGGGTTTTTTTTTTTTGTTGTTTTTTATGTGTATGTTTGTTTTGGTGTTTTGTGGGTTTTGTTGGGTTGGTTGTTTTGTTTTTTTTTTTTTCTTAGTTGGTTGGTTTTAGGGCTTTTTGTGAGGGAAGTGGTGGGGGAGGGGGTTGCCATGCAGAGGTAATTGTTGTTGAATCACCAGTTGACAGTTACTAGATGTTTTTGAGTTTCTCCCTGTTTTGCTAAGCAGTTGTAGTCCAAAGTTGGTCACAAAACTGGCCTGGGCATCAAAACAAGTTGTTGAGTTCTTCACTTGATTGTTAAAAACAGCTTCTGTTTTAAGTTAGCAAAACTGAAATCTTCATTTTCACCTGGACTTTAAGGTGGTACTGTCAGAATGCACTGTAGAATTAATTTTTGCTGGAAGGACTTTTGCAGGTCTCGTGAATCTTGATCAAATTCATCATTACCATTCTGCATTCAGTTACTCCTGGCTTCAGCCTGTTGCAGTAGCTTCATTCCAGAATTGCAGTGCCTTAAACAAGGAGTATCAAGAGGGACTTTGCAACAAGTTGAAAAATGTCAGTGATGTGGTAAATACATGATTATTCAAAAAAAGGCTGATTTAATTAAACATTTGACTGGGATGCTCTGGTGTAAACAGCCTGTGGCTCCTGGCTTGCAAATTAGGTGTTTCTCTCTGTGGCTAATCTTGCTGTTTGTGCTTGTGATGCCAGTGTTTCTGTCACTCTGAGCCCAAAATATTGAGTCCAGGTAAGTGACTGTGCAGTTTGAGGTAGGAGAATCTCTTCACTTAACCACAAGTGTGCAGTCTTACTTGGAGGGATGGTCAGCAGCAGCACAAGTTACAGTGCAGCAGTGCTACACCTCTCCAGCTTGTAGCACTTTGGTGTTAAGAGGAGGATGTCACATGACATCATCTGGAGGCAATGCAGTGGTGTTTTATTCTAAGATTGCACCAGCTCAGGCGGAAAGTAGCTTCTAATGAGCTTCCAGTATGTTTCTGACATCTTTTTTTTTTCCTTAGAATCCTGTGGCTTGCTTTGTCATTTTCACTTAGCAACAACGTTCAAAAGAGAAGAAATAGTTTTAAAACTTTTCTGTGATGTCCTGGATTGACCATGTCCCATTCTGGATCAATGTGAAGATATTAAGAAAGCAAACCTTCTTTTGTCTTAACCCATTAGCAAGATCACTTCTAAACCTGCTATACTTGTGTCAATAAGGACAAGTGCAGAGTTCTCCATCTGGGGAGGAATAACAACAGGCACTAGGTGAGGTTGGGGCTTCCCTGATGGAAAGCGNAACCAGCTTGGATGTGTTCCTGTGTGAACTACCCTAGGAGATCCTGCCTTGGCAGGGAGGTTGGACTCAATGATCTCTGGAAGTCCCATCCAACCTCTAAAGTTCTGTGATTCTGTTCTGTGGTTCTGTTTCTCTTTGTGCCTTTTCACTAAGATGTCTTCCATTAGATAGATAGATAGACATAATGATCAAGATAGATAGATATAATGATCACTTAAATTCCAGTCCTTTCCTCCAGCATACTTATTTCCACCTGTTCTATCCAGTCATCAACATCACTAATGGAAATATTGAATAGAATTAATTTGAGGACAGATTTGTGACCCTTGCTTAATATATCCTCCCAAACAGTGTACTATTGGTGACTATTTTTGTTATGTTCTCTAAACAGTCTCATGCTCAGTCTCTAATGAGTTTCTCTAGATGACTTTCCTCTAACTCATGTGACTATCATGTGGAAACCCATCAGAAGTTTTTTCTGACTCAAGCTATCTGCACTTATATTCATCCATTTTCCACTCTACTTTCATTGGTTTCAGGTGAAAACTGGACTTGTGTGGAGCCTGTTGTCCACAAGGCATGTGTTTAGTTTTTGGTTTTCACTAGGATCCATAAAAGAAAAGGCCATTTTATTTTTTTTTAGTTGGTGAGTAAATGCTCAGGAATGCAGACAATTTCAGTGCAAATTATATGGTGTGCAGGTGACATGCAAGTTATCCTGATTCTCTTAGGTGCGTTTGAATCTCAATCTGCAAGACTCAGTCTTCTCATTAAAGGATGCTGTAGTCACAGCCCTGCATCAGAGCTGTGATCAAACACTTAGGTGCCAAGCATCCAAACCCAGACTGCATCCAGTTTCAGCACAGCAGCCTTTCTCTCTCATGGCTCATGTCTGAATCACAGCATGTGTGTCTTTTGGAACTAAGAAGCAGCAAATTTGGCAGATGGGGTGCATCAGGAAAAGTGTGTCCAGCAGGTCTAGGGAGGTTCTTCTCCCTCTCTACTCTGCCTTGGTGAGACCACACCTAGAATACTGTGTCCAGTTTTGGTAACAAGGACAAATCCTAGACAGAGTCTGAGGAGACATCCAGGCTCATTTTTATGTATGGAAGAAGTGGGGATTTGAATTACAGGTGAGTATTCTGGTCTATTTCAGTAACATGATGCTTTCAGGTGCCATTAAAATGTTTTTGTTAATATGTAAAAATCAAAGGAGACATTTGCTGATAATTCCTTCTCCTTCCTTGGCCTTGTAATAAGCATATAATAAATGGAACAGCTGATGCTGTGAGGAACCATTGGATTTAAGCCCATCTGAACACGTAGATACTGTAACACCTTCTGCACCTTTGCAGGTAACGAATGAGACTCAGTTATTATAAAGTGCTGCACAACTTCTCCTCTGTGCAGCACGTTAAGCAAACAATACCCAGCAGAGAAGATGCTATTGCCTAAGCCATGGGAAATGCTCTCTTACTCCATTAGCCTTGCTGCACTTGCTCGTTTTGCTCCCCTTACTAACTCAAAAGAGGAGGGAAACCTATCTTGGCAGCCATGCAAGCAGGAATTAGCCCAACTGTATTTTGCAGGTAAACTAACAAATAAGAGGAGAATCTGAGCGGCCCCCAGAGACCTGAATTTATTTGCTGCTAGGCTGTTCTATCTGCAGCTGGCATCGGCGGAAACCTGAGTGCTCCATTAAAAGCCGACAACCTCTGTTGGCCGGGGCACGGGGCAAACAGAGCCAGCCTGTTCTGCAGACAGACTGACGGCCTTTATCTCCCCCCACCCAGTTCATGATGGGAAGAGATGAGGCTCTGAAACAAAACCTTGAAACTAGGACTCGGCACTCTAACCCTGCAGCTGTTGTACCAGGGAGGAGTAGCAACACAAGGTTGCCTTTCAGGGCCTGTGTGGATAATGGAGTGCCCCACATTAAGTGAGCATTTGGGCTCATCTAGGGATGCTACTAGGTGTAGGAAATAATACTTAGTGCTGTTGTGGGCCTCAGATAGTGACCAGGGATGTGCACACCTGAAAATCTTTATTTCAAACCCTCAAGAATTGCATGGGTAAGTTACCAGTCTCAAAGACAATGGGGACAATAGTCTATTGTAGAACTGAGCTCATGGATTAACGCCTTAAGAAACAGATTACTACCCTCTCACCCACTCCAAGGGTGCTTTAACCTATGATGTCCTATGGCATTATCTGGCCATAAATGTCATTGCCCAAATAATGCCTTGAGGCTCTGTGGTGCTGACAAAGCAGAAAAGAGGCAGCGGGGTGTGTTTGTCTTCACGGTGCAACAGTTAGTACGTGGCAGGCTGGGTGAGGTTCATGCAGACATACATTCAAATTAGATGGCTTTGTGTGTTTAGAAGACAGTGCTTCAGCCAAAGGACAGTGTGCCACACAGGAAATACACCAGGCTCAGATGGTATCATAGTTGAAGAGAAATGCATGACACTACTCAGAATGGAAGGGAAGTGGTCTTTCCACTCTAAATTTGCAGATACTGGCATAGTAGATTGGTCAGTTCTCCCATGCAAAAGAAAACACCTTTACCTCATCTTCACAACTCCCTTTGTTCCATCTACTGTATCTATTGCTAGAGCTCTTTGGTACAACCAGTGAGTTGCTGTTTCTCATACAACTGAAGGCCAAGTTTTGTTACTAAATGTTGTTGTTTCATTAGTTGCCCTTTATTATTTTTGGAACCTGGGTATGTGAGCTGTTCAATAGTAACACCAGAGGTTTGGGGTTGTTGGGGATTTGTGCATAATCCTGCTATCCTTTCACTTGTTATTTCAGTCGGGCAGAGTTATAACGTGTGTGTAAAGGGAGAGTTCCCCTAACCATCTGCCTTTTGTTCATCTTAATCTCTAGTCAGTGTGAGTGACCTTTTGATAACAATCACGATAGTAGTTTGTGCTCTCAATGCTTGAATGTAGAAATGAACACTGCAAATATCCTCTTGCTCTTAGTTTTCCACCCTCTGTTGGGTGCATAGGTCGAATCATTACTCTAATTAACTTTGGAAAGTAGAGGTGGTATCTCATGAATGGGGTTCAGAAGCAGTAGCCCTAAACCTACACTTAGAACAGTCAAGTGAGTTTTATGGCTAACTTTAGTGGGATGGGCAAGCCCAAAGCATGCAGCTGAGGCCCCAAACCAAATTACTACATTGTATGGCTCTATGGCCTTGGTGATCTTCAGCAGAATTGGAGCATTTCCATCCAAATTACAGACACTTAACTTCTTGTTTAAAGGACATACCCCAATGCCTGTATGGTAGTCTCTAGACCTCTCCTTACACACAGAGTAAACTCTGGCATTGCAGCAGAGGAGGAAAAAGGAAGGGAAAACACCTGGGGAAGGCAGCACAGGAGCACAGAGCACTGACTTCATTGGTGTATTGTCTATTGGTTATAACAGTGTGTGAAACATAAGGGTAACCCACAGCAGAAATAGGGCAAGGATGGCTCCCCCCAGAAAATACTTCTGGCTTAAAACCTATATTTTAAGTCAAATTCACTGTGATGTTAGGCTGTATCAAGGAATAATTCAGCACAGTTGTGTGTTGAATGAAGCAGTGTAAGATCTTGCTAAAAGGTATTTGTGGATGTGCTTTTCTGGTATGTGTCATTCACTGCAGATGACTCAAAGATTTTAGAGTCCTCCCTGGGCTTTCAGGCTAGCCTGAAATAGCAGAGGATGCTTAAGGTCTCACCTTTAGGTAGGTATTTCTCAAATCAGTGTGAAGGGTTGTGGTGATGACAGTGATAGGAATGGATTATCAGCAAAGTTATACAGGCACTTCTGTTTGATTTGTGATTAACTTCAGCTGTTAAGGCCCTCTCCTTGCACCATGTGTAGATTCAAGCCTACTGTTTGGTTCCGTGGCTTCTGGCACTTCAGAGATGTTAAAGTGGACAAGAAGTCAAATGATCCCAATGTCAGCGAGCATTTGGCAATCTTGCAGTCTTTAGGAAGTCGCTCTGGCATGCCTGATGACTATTACCTGCCAGGTAAGTGGGTCCTGTGTCCTTTTGGTTTTGGTTTCAGCTACTTTGTCATCTTTAGACTCCAGAAAAATTGCCCTAGGCATCTCATAGTCTCAAGAGCCCCCATCTCTAAGCATTTTGGTAGGTGCCTGTTGTTTGCACTGTTCTCTGCCTCCTGGTTTGTGAGTAATTCTTTTTCTGCCTTCACTGTTTTTCTTCTGACGTTCTTCTGGTCAAGAGATTTTGTTTCCTACAGCACCAAGAGCAGAGCTCGAGGCGGAAGCAATGCAAACCTCTGATATGCCCCCAGCTCTCTTCAATCTGTTTATCTTCCGCAGAGGCCTGATAGTGAATGACATTCATATAAACAGTGGGTAAAGGACCTGATGTGCACAGTTCAAACATCCTGTCATGATCTGGGCACATGTACTTGATTGAAAAATAAACACCTAACATGCATAAACATCTGATGTGTTTTCCTGGTTTAAAATGTTGTGTCCCCTTGCTATATTTTTGTAAGACCTACAGTTCATTCTTCCATTTTCCCACCATAGATAAGATATAATCTGGTTTTAATTCTGCTTTGAGCTGCTGGCTGTGACTTGATTCCTGCTGTAGACAAGTTTACCTGAATGCAGGTTTACGTGATGCAACAAACAGTACTTCAGGGAACTAGTTACGTGATTTTTCTCTTTCCAACAGTGACCTGTTAAACCATTTTACCCATTTTCATTATGTTGTCTCTCCCACTCAATAACCTGAGGGAAAGGACTGTTTCAGTCTAGAATGCCACATAGATGGGACCAGGCTATCATTTGGAATTTTGGAATCTCTCTTGGGAATTTTCCAAGACCAATCTGGATAAAGCCCTGAGCAACCTAGTCTGAACTGATTTTGCTTTCAGCAGAGGTTGGTGTTTAGATGCTCTTCCAGTATCTTTTCTAATTTGAGTGATCATGCTGTGTAATACCTGTAGCTTAAAACAAAAGCAGCAGCAACCCCCAGTTTGTCCCCTGAGGGCAGTTCAGCTTTAGCGTTGGTCTCTGCCAGAGAACTGCTGCTGTGTGAGGAGCTTCACAACACATCACGGTTCTTTTTTAGGGATGTTTGGAAGCCCCTGTGAGAGGAAGCCATCTATGCAACACTCAGGCTCTGGAAAAGAACAAACTGGAATTCCTTTGGAAAAGATTATAATAAATCCTAAATAATAGGCGTGTGTAGATGGGAATGATGTGGAAGGCCGGAAGCATGTACTGTAGAATCATCCTTAGATAGGCTTTTCTTTGCCAGCTTCTCTGTCAGAGGCTCTTGCAGTAATATCTCTGACTTGAAGACCAGATGTTTTCAGGAACTAAGGGAGGACTAACAGATAAGTTACTGGAAAAGAAACTCTTTTAGAGACATCATTTGGAGTAATTGTGGTCTGGTTCCAGGTTCCATCTGTGCTCAGTGCTGGACTGTCCTGAACAACTCTGGTGCTGTTCTGGCTGTATTGAGCAGTGGATTCTCTGTGAAAATAAAACTTAATCAATGCATGTGGCTGTGAAGCTCCTGACCATATGTAGTGGCTTCACTGTACTCATCTTCTCTTCAGGAAAGAACACAATAGAACATCCCCGAGCCACATTTACGGGAGAGTACTACATGACAAGAGGGTCTGTGCCCTCCCATGCTACTCAAGGGACGGACCCTGGGGCAAAGACCTTCAAAGTTTGTGCTTTCTCCTACACCTGGGAAAGCAGATGGCAAGTCTAGTTGATGGTGTTAGAGAGGATCAGGTTTTGAGCCTGTAGGTCCTCAGTGGCAACTATTTTAGCATGTAGAAAGGCTTGGTAAGATCTCTGGTAGAGACTGAACATGCACAGTTGGCAGTGCTGTCTGTGAGAAGAAGTTTGTTTTTACTAGGAGCAGCACTGTGCGTGCTGTTCATCTCGAGCTGTCTCTTTGCCCTCCTGCTATCCTCAGCTCTTTTCAGAAACCTTAGATTTATCACT
Organism: Ramphastos sulfuratus; assembly: GCA_013399055.1. Taxonomy (NCBI): domain Eukaryota; kingdom Metazoa; phylum Chordata; class Aves; order Piciformes; family Ramphastidae; genus Ramphastos; species Ramphastos sulfuratus. Next base: position 427,947 of record WBNM01011709.1, on the reverse strand, counting down.
CTTGGATCATCTGTCTTGTTCTGGCTTTTAAAAATAAAAGCTTTTCAAAGGGCCTTTGGAATAGGCTGTGTTATTTTTGGCTCAGGCTCTCAGTGACACTCATTGCAGAATTAGAACTTCTAATTAGAAAGAAAGAAAAGAAAAAAAAAAAAGGCAGGAGAAGGAAAACACATTGCTGCAAAATTGAAGTGGATATTTTAATTGCCCCAGAGGCATGGGATTCAGGTCCAGTGCAGAGCTTGCTCTGCCCCAGAAGATCACAGTAGAAAACGATCACTGCTTCTCTTAGGTAATCTAGAATCTCTTGATTTTAAAAAATCAAACAGGCATCTTTACCAAGATATTTGGATGCTGCCTCAGTGTGCATATACGTGCATATATATACATATTCACGTGTATACAAATAAGAGCCATTTAAAGTTTACACACATGATGTGGGAAGGATGAGATACCGAGTGAAGGTGGTAGTTAATGGCAAGGAATAAGTCGTAATAGAAAACAGATGCAATGGAAACAGAAGTGCAGACGATCTCTGTCACCTTGGATTCTTTAAAATTACTTGTTTCCCTTGAGCAAACTTTTTGAAAATAGCTTTGAGATCATTTCCCAGCAGGCTCTGTGCTATAGGGGAGGGGGGTACATGTGTGCCGCAATTCACTTGGGCTGTCTTAGTTTGAGTGGGTGCTGCTTGATGCTGCTCTCTCTCCTTTGCTGTGGATGTGTGCTTTGCCCTGGCCAAACCCTCAGGTCTTTCCATAGTACCTTTCACTGAGGTAGGGGTGGGATTTTTGTGCTTGTTGGTATTTGTGTGTCTTTGTGTCTATCAGAAACCCTGTGAGGTCCCAATCACGCTCCCTGCAAAGCTGTTTTGGGGGGGGGGGGAAGAAACGGAGAAAAGGAGATGATTGACAGTAGCCCTTTAGATTTCTGTTGTTAATGCACCAGTAATAAGATAAGGCTTATCTTTAAATGTTCATGGAATTGAGACTTTGATGGAAACAGGCTTTTGGGTTAATATATTTTTGATAGATAAAGCAGAATGAAATGGAAAGACCAGCGGAACATACAGTATATGGAGAAAGGGATATTTTCCTTTTAAATCTCTCTCCTTGCATGCTCTCTGTGTGGGAGGGTTTGAGGTGCATATATAAACAGTGCATTTGTAAACACACTCGGAGCATCTGTTTTGGGGGGAACCCATGTACCCGAAAGGGGTGTTACTTGTACAAGAGGCAGGTGAGTGAGATGAAATTTGCTGCTGCTTCCCAACTGAGCTGAAAAATGTCACCCTCTGTTCCTCCACTTCCATTCGAGGCCAGCTATTGCCAGAGGGTCAAATGTGAGCAGAAGGTTGCAGTGTGTAACATATTTTGCCTCCCCCTCCTCTGTCATGAAAAAGGACTTGGGTGCTGGCCCTTTGCAGGAGTTTGGGCAGCAAAGCTCTGTTGGTTGAGCTGCCCAGGGGAAGTTTGGAATGTTGTAGTCATTAACATGTTTCAGCTCAAGCCCATTGTATGATCTGTTTTGCATATTTGCACATTTGGATGGAATTCTCTTATAGTCATAGATAGTACAGTGTCTGGGAAGGCCATGCCAAAGGGATGCAGTCTCTTTGCAACAAAAAGCTGAAGCATCTGACTGGATCTCAAACCATTTCGTTACTGTTTTTCAGTTGTGTATGTAAATCACAGTTGTCGAGTGTTTTATCTACCCGATCTCCTCCTCCTCTTTCATATCTGTTCAATGAAGAGCCATCTTCCTTTTCTTTTCTCTCCCTGCTTATGAACTCCTGTGTTGCAACCTCAACCATCTGAGCTATGCAAGTAGATGTAACAGGGATGGGGAGGAGAGAAGGTGAAGCTTTGTCCCACTAATCCAGGGAAGAAAGCAGAGAGGAAACCTCTTCTATTACTGCAGCACAGCTCTGTTGGTGACATGCAAACTTCACCTTAACTTCTAGGTGGGGAGAAGTAGTTTTAGGGGAGCCATAAGAGAAAGCCAGGTGAAATTAGGTGAGGCCCTAAAAAGGCAAGGGGAAATCAATGGTACATGGGTATGCATGGACACATGTCCATCCTGCTGAGCACAGTACAGGGAGCTGCACGAAGGGCTGGGCTACAGTGGCCCAGGCAACAGCTGCTGTTCTTGTCTCCCACACGATGACCTGAGACACTGTCATCAGTAATTTCCCTCAGAGAGAAAGAAGAAAAGCAAATGCAAAGCTGGGCATTAATCAGGCCCAAATCCACAGAGTCTGTAAGATGGATGAGATCTGGTCCTGTGCTTATAGAAATGCAACCTCTTTGCAAGTGTCTGTAACCTGTCTGGACTCAAAACAATCTCTTATTCTCAGGATGTGCTGGTATACCCCCAGTACCTTACCAGATCTTACAAAACCTTACTAGAGCATCATGTTTACTTGCTGCAAATGTTGCCTGGCAAACGAATGGAACAGCTGGGAGGGGAAAGTTTTAGGCTATCTGAAAACAGACAGAAAGATTAGTGGGCCTGAAAACTGTAATTCAGATCAACCTGGGAGAGCAAGAGACACAATTTTTTATCTGATTTCACCAAATCTTTAGTATGGCAATGCCAAATTAGGGGTTTGATTTCTCTTATTGTAATAAGATCTCTTCAGCTTGGTTTGGGGCTTTGCTTGGTTTTTAAGGGGTTATAAAGTCAACTCTGAAAATGAGGATCATGGGGAAAAAGCTTTGGTTCTTTTCATAATTGGTGGCAGAAGTCTGACTTAATGCCATTAGGACTGGCATCAAAGCTAGATGTAATTTTTCAAGGAGTAATTCTTCATGGAACAAACTGCAAAATGTACTAGAATACAAATTCCTTCTATATTTATCATTTATGTTTGTTTCAACCTTTTGCTGAGTGCGAGGCTCTTGGCTCTGACTTCCTGAGCTTGCTGATCCATGGTTGTGGTCCCACTGGTGGTGTTTCTGCTCTCAGCTGGATGAGTGCTTCTGAGTACCTGTCACAGGTGCTGATTATTTGCACCACTGAAATCAGCTTCCTTTCAACAGCTTTCACTGGCAAAGCTCTGCCATTAGGAACCAAATGTATTTTAGAAACCTGCACATAGGTTGGCTAGAACATGTTTGTGTAACTTGTGGACCTCTATATTTGATTTATGTAAAACAACTGTCTTGGATCTAAGAAGCTATCTAGTTGCAATTAGTTCTTGTTTGCTAATTAATTACCAATGGATGATTAAGGACTTGTTTACTGAGGTTTAGCAGCTATCAAGACACACATCTAGTACTCGAGGGATTTACTATGCAGCAACTGGATTGTTGAATTAAATTCTTATTGGAGACCTTTAAACTGTGACCAAAGAAAGCTGCTCTGCAGCTGGAGTTTCCTCTAACAGCTCGCCTGTGTCCTGGTTCTGCTGCCATGGGTAGTGTTCCTCCTGAGGGGGAAGGTTATATGGATCCTTCTGGCTCAATGGCATAAGTAACTTGTTCCCTTCTACAGATTAAAGGTAAGAAGCAACAGGATCTCAGGTCTTGGCTCTGTTGGCAGAGCAGCTCTGCTTGCATACACTCTGCAGTGCAGACTGACATTGTGTTTCATCTGCATCTTTGCTGATGCTCATCACATGTCTTACTCCAAGCAGACTGCCATGAATGCAGTGTTTTTGTTTCCAAACTGACTTTTCTTTCTGCAAAAAGCTTACAAGGGCTTGGGTTTGCCTTTTTGGACAATTTGCTGGGTGGTTGTGTTGAATTGTTTTAAGTCTGTGGGTTTGCTTGCAGATTTAGTCCCTGTGTTTATGGTCTCTTTGGTCACCAAAAGCCAAGTTTCTGCTCGCCGCTTGATGAATGAGAACAAGATTTATGGTGGTAATTAGTGGCTTTTTCGAGTAACCAGCTTGAAGAGGCTTGAGAAAGTGGTGTGTTTGCTGCTTTCTCAAAGCCAGGCTCTAGAGGTGTCTGCAGATACGCAACCAATATTGCTCACTGCTTTTGACAGGCTCTGCTCATTGTGGATAAAAGGACAGGAAAGTTAAACACTTACTCACATACAGAAGCTCTTGGATTTACCAGTAGAGAGATGTTTTCTATAGAGTGACATGAACAAAAGCCTTTCATGCAGGTGTTGGTGAATAATAAGGGACAGAAATGTGGTTTATGAGATCAGCTGTTCAGAGGTTTAAGGGATGGTTTTAAAGGCTGTCTTGCAGCATCTTCCAGCTTCTGTCAAATGCTGCTCTTCATTTTGGGTTGTGTTGTTGTTTTGGGGTTTTTTTTTTTGTTTTTTTTTTTTTTTGTTTGTTTTTGTTTTTTTTTTACTGGAAGGTCATGAAGGAGGGTAGGTGACCAGCAAGGGTGCTGGAGATTTCTAGGTGGAGAGAAACCTGATAGGATTTCATAAACAGTTTCACTTATTCTTTAGTTTTCTCTTGTACTTTCCTTATTTATAAGCCTGAGGTTTGGACTGCTTTTTTACCAGCTTCTCTCACTAAGCAGAGCTGGCAGGAGAGAAAAAAAAAAAAGAGAGAGAGAGAAAGAATGAGCAACTGTGGCAGAAAAGTGATTAAAAAGAATAATTAGCATTTGCCCCCGATAAATGAGCAAAGCCATTAATTAGACTGATTTACTCCTGGCTCTTTTTTTTTTTCCTTTCTCCCTTTCCCCTCTCTCTCTCTTTTTCTTTTTCTTTTTTTTTTTTTTTTCCCTCTTTATCAAATGGCAGTGCCGTGACTGCCCCTTTGGTATGTTTTCATCAGCTTTTCACCAGTTGTCAGAGCTAACACCCTCCTTTCCTGGAGCCCAAGCAGCCTCTTGTAGCTAATGGATATGGAATGCAGCCAGAGCTGATAGCTGCTAGATCTCCGCTGGCTTACAGGTGTTTCCATCATTACTGGCATATTATCTGCCACTGGGTCCCCTTCCTCCTCCTCTTCTTCTCTTTTCTTTCTGTTTTCACCCTTCTTTGCAGTGTTCTAGAAGTAATTACAGTTTTTTTAAAAAAAAAATGCTGGCAGATTTTTAAGAATTTTGTTTAATGCAACACGATGTCCTGGTGATCAAATCAATTTTTATTTTGGCACGGTGACAAGCGGCGATGCTGCTGCTGTCGCCTGTTTGAATGTAATTACCAGGATGAAAGAGAGAATTTTAATTAAGACAGTTTTTTGTTTTTTTTTTTCTCCCCACACACCTTCTTCCCTCCCTCTTATTCAAATCATGAGCTGGGGGCTGTGCTCTTTTAGTGTTGTGGGTTTGGTTGGTGTTTTGTTTTTTTTTTTAATATATGCTTTTTTTTTTTTTATTAAGAAATATTAGTAATCATCAGGCTATTGCATATTATATCATGAGTATGTCCTCCCCCCTGCTCCCACCCTGCTGAGAGCTGGCTGAACAGATAGGCCTATGCAGAATGGGAAAATGGTGTGTACATGGTCTCGAATGGGGGCTTGGCACTTCACAAGCAAATATGAGCATAAAAGTCCTTGTTGCAAATCTAAATGGTGCAAATGCGGTCACTGGTGCTTATACGGTGCTTGGAGCCTTTTGTGATTAATCATTGTATGCATTCCTGTAATGCCCAAAGGCCAAATTCTTCATGCAATTTAGGGCATTGGAAGCAGAGACAGGCCCAAATGACTGCCCAGGAGCCAAACACTGCAGAAGTGTTGCAAAATCTGGAGTTAGCCTTGTTTCTTTAGACCCACCTCTAATTTAAGGAAGCATTTGAATCGTGTGATGGGAAATGGGTATCAGAAGGTGCTTCTGAGGTAGAAAAACGAAGGAAGTTGCTGGCAAAAGGGACACATGGAGTAAAATAAAAGAAGAATGTGCTGGGCCTTGCTAGAAGGATCTGGGCAAAAGCAGGAAAGTAAACAGCAGCTACTGTTGTAAAGTTGGAAAGTAAGGAAATGAGGCTTTATCTACAATGAGCTTCACTTCTAAGGTTTGGGCAAACACAAGTGGATGTTTCTTTTGAACCTCTGGCATGGGAGGTGTACTGATTTTGAAAGTAAAGACCATGAATTACAGTTAGGGGTTTGTGGGAAGGATAGGAGGTACTGAGCTGAAGATTTTGGGGATAGTTAACCAAATTCCTTAGTCATCTGGTCCAGGTGAGTTGTTTTATTTTTAAGTTGGGGAGTTGCATGCTAGGGCTGTTGTCTTAGAAACACATTGCCCTGTAGTTCTGTCATCAAGCTGCTCCTGAATCCCACCACCATTTGCAACAGCTGTACAGAGGTCAGGTTCTCTGGGACTGCACCACAATGCAAAGGCAGCAGCTAGGGAAAGAGCATGAAGAGGAATTTGTCTCATTCTTTGTAGAGGAGTGCAGGGCACCTTCCCTGCCCATATCTGGGTTTACACTGTATCTTGCACCAAAAATCCTTGTGCTTCCAGGGATGGGCAGGGCATCCTCTGCAGCCTGGCAAAGGCAATGTACTGCCTCCAAAATATGCTTTTTGACCTGCAGTCTCTGGACTGGGACAGATCTGTCACTTGGGATTGAAGTTAGGTCTTCAAAGAGTTGGTGTTGGAGGGGGCTACAGAAGAGGAAATTGGTTTCCCAGCTGTGTTTTTGAAGAATGTCTGATGTCAGCAGAAGCTAATTTAGACCAATCTGAGTCCTTGATTTCCCAGAACAACTTCAAATTTATGTACAAGAAGTACCTTTGCTGTGAAGCCTGTGGCAAGTTTCCTGAGCAGAACTGGTCCCCAGGCTCCTTGCACTTCACCCTACCTTCCTGGGGATCACTTCAGGCATGACTGGAAGATTGCTGGACAAATAGCAAAACTTGAAGGGCCAAAAATGTGAAGGACAAAGTCTCAATTTGAGTCTTGTGTTCAGTGATATTCAGAGGGGTTAGACCTCTGCCTCCCACCTTGCCTGACATGCCAGCTGCCATGGAGCAGTGGAGTTCAGACGTTTGGGCAAAGCTGCTTGAAACAGCCAAAACAAGGGAAGTGGTGGAACTTGAACCTTGACTGAATAGTTGGCCTTGTCTTCCACAAAAAACCTCAAACCTTCCCTGCGTATAAAATCCATATGCTTACATCTCTGCTTTCAAGTCCAAAGTGGAAAATTTCCTCATGTGGTCGTTTCCAAGTGAATCAGGGGGCAAGGTGAGTTGTGGTGGGGCTTGGGCACCAAGGTTACTGGGTAGAGGAGATGAGAGGGATCTGGGTGAGGAATGCAATCAAACATAAGATGCTGGAAGAGAGAGGAGGCGGTATAGTGTGCTTTCAAAGGTCTTGGGCTCTGCTGGATCCATTCTAAACCTGACAGAGCCATTTCACAGGCTGGCATCGACCACCATGACGCCCACTTTGACTGGAAGAGGTGGTTGCTTTGGGATGCCAGCCCTGGAGGGACTGGCCAAGCTGGGATGCGCCGGGTTCAGGAGCAAGGATCGGTATGCATGCCCCAACCACACACAGGCAGACTCAGTAATCTGAATTATTCGTGTGCAACCCAGGTCTCTGGCTTGCTCAATCCCGGGGTGGAAATTGTGCCTGGGGTTAACGCACTGCAAGGAATGTACGGGAAATGTTTCGCGTTTTAAACAAACAAAAACCAGTGCGTATTTTTTTAACGCTTGCTGAGCAGCTTTTCACATCCTGTTAAGCTAAATATTTGCACGGTAGTAGTGCAAGGAGGGCTGAGCAAGGAGCCTCTGTGTTTCGTTTGGGTGGCTCTATATTGCCATCAGCTGCTCTTTCCTCCTCTGTCTGTTTTTCTTAGCAGGGTCAGGACAAGTTTCAGAGTCCGAACGGTTCACTGCAATTCTCTACAGGATATCCTCATTTTACTTTAATGGGGAGGAAATTAATGAAACATACAGGCCCTGGGGCTTCAAATACTATACATTAATATTATCCCAACGTATTGTGGTATGTGTGCTCTCTCAGACTAAACTTTACACTGGACAGAGGAAGTTGTGATCAGATTCAGGTGCTTGTGAAATTTAAGTGGTAGTGGGGGGAGAGGGGAAAAAAAAAATAAAGGAAAAGAGAAGCTTGAAGCAGTTTCCTTCCGTTTCAGCCTCTGATCAGTGTGAGAACAGGGTTGTTCAAATGGGATCAGGTCAATACAAACCAAACAAACTATCCCAGTTTTTAGGACTGTTCTGTGTGTTTGTGTATCTGAGAGGTTCGTTCTTTTGACTTGTTGGTTACCTTCTCTGGAGAGTGAATTCTTCCCGTCTGCGAGTAGTGATGTAAGATAGTGCTGGTCTTTGCAGAAAATGGACTGCAAAAGGATTGCAAATCTTCCCACCTCCCTTTCCTTCCATGGAAAACACCATAAGTGCTTTCCAATGCCTCTGAACAGTTAGACAATAACATATGTGAGAATACCAAAGCAATAGAAGAAAAATTCACCTTCAGTTTTCTTTGGTGATATCAGGGAACAATGAAGAGACAGGCCTGAGCATGTAGCCATTAGCTCTGGTGCAAACCACCTTACAAGGCAACAATTTGCATGCAGCAATGCATACCAGCTTCAACACAACTCATGACCTGAGAGCTGATGGTGCCCTGCCCTGAAAGTGGACCTGTAGACTATAAAGCCTTGAAGAAGACCAAAAAGCTTTGGCCATGCTTTGAAAACAGCTTAGACCCAGGGCACTTTGCTGCCCTTCTAATGTTGCCCTTTAGCCGCTTAGATACAGCTCCTCTCCTGGTAGCTGTTCCCATAGTTGGAAGAGGCTCATTAGCATTGGGCTGTGTCAGGCCCACTACTCAGAAAGCTGCTGACAGTGAATTCTGTTTTCTGGGATTTTTGTTTTGTTTCCTTTCCCCTTGTGGTGCAACGTTCTCATATTACAGCAACTTTGCATCGAAAGGAGCAGACTCCTTCACAATTTTGGTGGAAGAATGTGGACCTTGTTTGGAAAAATTGGCTGCATCAAGGAAAAATAAGAAGTTAAAAGGTCATCATGGTTTTGGCCTCTCGGCGGATAACACAGAGGTTTTTTTCTTTTTCTTAGAAATGTGCTAAAATACCAGAAATTTTCTATGGGCTGAAGAAGGAAGCGACCCCCTCCCATTCTCCCATTCCCAAACCTCATATCCCCAACTCTGTCCATCTGATTTTAAATGTTGCTGAACCGCTTGCCTGGTGTAGAAAACCACAGCTTGGATAGTACCACGTTTTGCAAACTGAAGGCTCTGCCTTGGGATATGTGGACAATTTATTAGTGGAAATATCTTTAATTAATTTGTGCACAAGTTCGTGTTTTTCTTTAATTCTTCTCCCCAGGCACTTGACCCATAGTAATGAAATCCGAGAGCCCTTTTCAGAAAATGACTTTCTCAGCATTTTTGTTCCTTTTAAAGTTAAGTGTATCGCATAATGACCGTGAAATGTTATCCTTTATTAGGAACACACTTTTCACTGAGAGTCTTCAAATAGACTTTATTACCAAGAACTCTGTGGTAAGCTGCCATCCGCTGCCTTGCAGTCAGACAGGCCTGGCTTTGAACTCTGCATGCGAGTGTCTTCGAGGACAAGTGCTCTGCTCTGGCAGATTGGTTGGGACTGGCCGTCGCTGGAAGGAGGTGGGTCCTTGGTTTGGTTCCAGCCTCAAATGTCAGGCTCAGGAGAAAACACAGCTTTGACCACTAAGTGGCTAAAAGCAGGCTGATGGGCACTTGCAACCTGTGCATGACTTTGGAGGGGGGTTCATCATGAACTGAAACTGGTGTTTGGGAGCCTCATGTGTAGCCTGATCCCTAGGTGCCTGCAAGTGTTGCAGTTGGAAATTCAGACCTCTTTCCTCAATATGAATGGAGACCACAGCCAGGATTGCTCTTCCTGGCCCAGTCCCTGTCAGTGTCGTATTGAGATGGCAGTATCTCAAAAATTTCTTCTCCTCCAGGCTGCCTCTAGGGAAAATTTTCAACCTCAGGAAATCGAGACGTGCCTCTAGAGTTGCTGTAGTGTCTTAGATACACTTTGTCTCTCACTGCAAACAGTCCTTAAGGACAGAACGGTTTCCTTTTACACAAAGATGGATCAACAGTCCCCTGTGGTTTGGCATGTGGGAACATCAGCACTGACTCAACAGACATGCTGGTGATTGAGGGATGGTTTGGAGGTAGTGCTGGCAACACAAAACAGGACTTTTTGGTTTTTTTGCAACAAAAATGGGAAGGGAGGGTGCGTACCAACAGGCGATGAACAGCTCTGATTTATAACACATCTGAAATCTGTTATCTCCCCACCCCACCTCCTCCCCTTTAACTGCCACTCTCAAAGCCTGGCACCTTCTGATGCAACATTCAGGGTGCTGATTCAGAATGGACTCGAAGAAGATGGTGTCATTATGAACTAGGTCAGCTTGATGGTTCTTAGAAAATCTCACTGAAGTCCCTACTGGGCTTTTATCCCCATCCTGAATGTACGCCAGGGAATTCACCATGCTGTAGCATTACCACGTTGTCCTGGAATGGGCAGCCCTGGCCAGAGCTACAGAGCCACCTTTATCCCTCCAACTCCAGGTCCTCTTTTTGGAGCAGTAACATAGGGCACTCACTGTTCCCTCCTGTCTCTGATGCTCACTCCAAGTAGATTCAAACTCCAGAGGTCGGGGTCGGCTCCCTGGAACCAAGTCATGTCATGCCTAAGCCATTTGTCTTATCACAAGGATATTATTAGTGTTTAGAAACCCCCCAGCAGCAGCAGCAGCAGAAAGGGCTCACTCACAAAGGGCCTGTCCCTATTGTTTTGAGGTCATCCATCTCCCTGTCCCAGTCCCGTTTTCACTCTAATTTGTTTAGACCACAGAATGGGCGCGTGAACAACTCGTTTTGTTTTTGTTTTTGAGGGGTGACCACAGGAACATTGGCTGCATGTGCTTTTCATTTGGTTGCAGTTTAACAGCTGTTCCCTTTGAAATAACCCCCTTTCTGCTGGCTTTATTTCTTAGTTGCTCTTACCCAACTTTTCCGACCAGTAAGGCTTCTCCCTCCTCCCCACCTACCTGACTCTGTTCTCCGTCCTCCCTAGCACTACCCTAGGAGCCCTTTTTGGTTATTTTCAACCTCCGTGATTAAACTGGCCCCCAATTGTTATCAAGAAGATTCAGGAAGGAGGATGAAAAAAGGAAACATAATCTTATCTGAGAATAGAAAATATGATAAGGGCCCCCTATCTGGAGGCTGCAGTGTCCCTCGTGGTGGGGCTGCAGCAGTTCCTTTGAAAATAATCACCAACACCATCTCTGCTAAATCACCTTTCACACAGCTCAGGCCTTTGATACAAAGGCCCCTGGCAAAATTAGAGCAGGATTGTGTAGACCCCAGAGCAAACGCATTAAATGCTCAAGAGATCAGAATTAGGGGGCACCCAGCTATAATTGCATAGGAGGAACTTCTGCTGTATTGGGTGGGGGGTGTGATGATGTGCCTCTGGATATATGTGTATGTGCATTTGTGCCTCTGCCTGTCTGCTACCAGATGATGAGTGCAAGTTGTAAGGCATGACATGAGGTGCTAATTAAACAACCGTTGTACCTTTTAATCATCTGCATAGGAGAGGAATTAATGCTGGACTAAATGCGATGTATAATGATGCTGAGCGCTCAGCTCCTTCAGAAAGTCTCAGCAGTCCTGTTCTGGTTTGATGTAAACAGCAATACCAAGCAAATCCTTCTTGCTTTTAGTTTTGAAGGTTGGTTATTTTGGTTGGGGTTTCTTTCTGCCTGTTTTGCTGTCAGAAGCCTCAGGGTGAGGCTTTTCTTCTTGTATTTCAGCCGAAGTGAATTTCATAGTCTTGTATGCCAATAGACCCTGTTGAGCACATAGAAAAAGAAAAAATCCTCAGTGTGTTGCTCCCAAGAACCTGGCAGACTTTTGCATGACAATACCTGACCTGAAACAGTGCTGCTGCAGTGAGGGGGAGGCTGTTGGGATTGGGAAAGTGAAATATGCTGCAGGGATGGGAGAAAGGTGCATTAAGTGAATATGTGGAGTCACAGGAAATACAAATACATTGGCCATAAGTGCTTCTATCTGAAAAGGAAAACATCTGCCCTATGATTGTTCTGAGGTTCTAAGCAATCTCTAGGAATATTGGGTACTCAGTTTTTGGGTCCTCGGCCTCTCAGAGGATGATATAAAATAGCTCATTCTAGGCAATGAGGTTATCTTTAAAAGTTTGAAATTAGTAATCTAGAAATGGAGGTTCCCTAAATCCCAGCTCACTTCTGAAAGCTGTGCACTGCTGATTGTCTCCAAGCGTTTGTGATGCCTGTATCTTTTAGGCACTGATTCAGATTGAACTGGGAAAATCCTGCCTCACAAGCAGCCCCTTCAGCAGGTGTCAGACATCAGACAGATTACCCATTTCCAAGACACTTCAAGCAACGCTTAAAAATATACTTTAAAATATTCCCCCAACCCTACTAACACCTCCAACAGCCAAGCAAACTCCAGTCATTGATGAGTGTTAGGTTAGGAAGTTTCACTTGGGGCATAGGAAGTGCTGAAACTGTCACATCTTGTGAAATAACTAAAAAATCCAAGATGAAGTTAGTTGGCCAAGGTCAAACTAGCATAGTTCCTTTACAACACAATCATCTGGAATTAAATCCCCCTTTCTCATAGAGGAAAAACTGCCCTTTTCCCTCCCTCATATCTTTGTGGTGGGATATTGCAACACAGTGGGAAGGGCATTATAGTGTTGCTGCTGGTATCTCAAGGCAAGGTGTTGGCTCCAGCACTGCATTGCTGTTCTAAGGTTAAAAGTTTGTAAAGTAAGAAAAGTTTGAGTGCTGGCTTGAAAGCAACTTGCAGTGGTGGGAAATTGGCACGAGAAGTAATAGATAAGCTCAGAAATCCTTGTCTTTCTGCTGATCTAGCTTCCAAGGCTGGCATTTGTGAATGCAGCCCATTGAATATGAGTGCCGTAGCGTGTTGGGTCTGTAACTAGAGACATGGTCTGTGTGGGATAAGGTTGTGGATGACTGGCAGAGCCTTCTTTCAATTTTTTTCCAGATATATAAAATATGCTCTTTAGGTCTTTTCCTCCTATTCTTTCCCCTTGACAGAAAGAATTATGGATGGAGGTGCCAGCCTCAACTTCAAATTTCCTGTTGCATGTTGATTTGTGGGTTATTCATGCAAGTGAAAAACAAATTGATTTGTGGAGTATTCACAGAGGGCTAAACAGTGAATTTGAACATAAATCCGTTTTACCTCTCAGAGATGGGTGGAATCCTTTCACTCACTTCTGTAGCTGGCTATGAAATGTATCTAAACCAAATCCTCAGATTTCCTTGATCCTCATGGGAAGCTTAAATCTGGAATGTCCCACAAGGGACTAAAGTAAAAAAAAACCCTAGGTACATCAAAATGGCTCTGCTTTATAAGCTCTTTATAAGCAGACATAATTGCTGACTTGAGGACAATGCGCTGTAGCTCACTTGCAGAAGAATGAGGGGAGGCACAGGCCAACCAAGGCAAGTTGTGGTTTCATCTGCACAACTGCTCATTGGCATCATGGTCTGGAGGCATTCCCACCCTGCAGCAGCCAGCCCCTCGGTGCTGACCATGCAGTTTTGTGAGGCTGTGCAGTGAAACATCTCAGGGAACCGATCCAGCTGCAAAAGTAAAAGAAAAATCCTGCTTTTGTGTCCCGTGTGCTTCTCGTTACAGTGGATCAGTTCCACTGTCAGGCTGATGTCACGCACCGCTGCAGCAGCACATGGAGGGGATCGCACACTGCAGGGCAGAGGCGGTCGGAAGGGAATCCCAGAAGCTGGTGTGGCTGCCACCGTTGTAACCTGAAACCATACACTCGGCGAAGGAGGGGAGAACAAGTGTTTGAACGCTTTAAAGAAAACAAAAACAATGATGAAAGTTGCTTTGGGTGGAGAGACTACTCTAAAAAAACAAACAAATCTCCTCCAAAAAAACTAAACCCCCAAACTAAGTCCTTTTTTTCATAAGACAAAGCTCAGGAGGTCTTCTGCCTGACCCCACAGTGAGGAGGGGACTGTTTCAGGAAGCTCACAACGCAGGACAGGGAGAGAGGAAAGAAAACAATCATCACCAAGTGTACAGTCGGTGATGTTGGTGCGGAAGACGTCGGTGACCATGAAGGGAGGAGAGCATTCCCCGTGTCTGACCCTGGCATCCTTTCGTGCCAGCAGAAGGGGCTGCGGTCAGGACTGGCATGCCGCTCCTGTTTGGAGGCCCTTTTAATGGTTGCATCTTTTCAAGAGGGGTTCCCAGGCGTTGCTCAATCTGTAACTTTCGTGTGCTTCCTGTGGAGCGCGCTCTTAAATTTATTTTTTTTTTTTATCAAGAAGGTCCAGAAATTTGATAGGGGAGATGAGAAGATGGGCATGATCGGGGAGGATAATAAAGAAAAACTGTCACTTCCCCGGCTGTAGCTTTGTTGGCCCTCCTGCTTTCTGAGATAAAGGCACAGGGACTGGTCTGGGTTCTATATCAAAAGGCCGATTTGGCTGCTTGATTATATATGAAATATAGATTTAAAGCTTAACTTGTGTTCCCAAAAGCAAATCAATTGCAGGGTAAAGCCTGACACGTTTGTTACGATCGCTAAAGAGCTTTGCTGGGTTTGTTGATGCTCGTAGTGGCTGGAGGGGCTTTAAAAGGCTGTTGGATCTAGTCTACTGAAATCTTACCTGTTTGGAATTTATTTCTATATTTATTAATAACGGCTCAGGGTGGGAATATTTTTCTCTCTCCCATCCTTTTACTCCAAAGGAGTTAAAATTCCTTTTACCAGGCAGAAAGAGAAACAGAGGGAGAAAAACCTTCCAGAGCCACAGTCTGGAAAGGCTGTGATGTAGCCAAGTACTTGTGTTCTTCTGAAGATGACCTTACTCAACTCCTTGGTTAAATGCTTTGCTGGATCTGCTGCTTCAGGCTTTGTTCCTGGAAAGCAGAGTTGTCAGACCTAGAGAAAAGCTGCCCTGACATGACTAAATGGTTTCTGGGACCCATGCAAGCTGTCACAGAGCAACCTGGGACATCTCTGTGGGTACTGGAAGAAGAAAACACTTTTCAGGGCCTGTGAGCCTTTGCCATATTCATCTCCCTCGCAGCACTGACAGGTGCCCAGGCAGGAGGTCAGTGCAGCAGCAGCGGGAGCATGCCAGGAAGCGGCGGTCGGAGCCATCCTGGTTTGGCTGGCAGGCCTCTGGGGCTTGTCTTCTCACAAATGACACACACATGCACGCACAAGTAAAACCCTGGCAATCTGCTTCTGAGAGAGCCTGGCTGCTTCCAGGGGGAAGGAGTGCAAAGTAATTTGATGCCTTCATTATCTTCATAACATGAACCAATTTGTCAGCAAACTACTGTGCGGCCTGATTCCTGATTGCAGGGAAAACCGGGCTGGGAGAGAGGACTGTTGTTTGCAACTAGTTTAAACATTGCTCTTTTTTCAGAGGAATATAAATACACTGTGTAGAGCTGGCTCATTAGACACTTATCCGTTTGTGTTTGTGCTTTAATTAAATAACTGCACTGGAGGACTTTAGTTTCTAATCACAATAATAGTTTTGCCCTCCTTATGGTGGTTTCTTTCTGCGTTTTAATCTGTCAGCTCCCATCCCTTGATGGGAAGTGAAGTATTTCAAACTGTGTTTAACACATGAGGGGGGTGGATGGGTAAAAAGTTCCCGTGACCAGTCCCAGGTTACTCTGATTACTGACTTCTTCAGATAACACTGCGTTTTCTGCCTGAAAGCAGGGCTAGAAAGTTAGTGTGAGTTGCTGATTGATCTTTGCTTCCAAAGAAGTTGTCCCCAAGCAGTAAGAGCCTCTCTCACCTCCCTTCTTGTTTTGTTACAAATTCCAGGCTTAGTCCAGCTTTCAAGTCAGCCTGAGTTTGGGGAGGCTTTTTGCAGATGTGGGAGAGATTGGCTTGCTGTGGCTCTAGAAAGGGAAAGATGCAGTATGCTAGGTATTACTCATCCAAATGAGCCCCTGTGCAGTGTCATGTGCTACTTCCCTGTCCCAGGAGCTAGCTCCTAAAGGCTGGATTCCAGCTCCAGCTATGCAGGGTGGAGCAAGAACTGCCTGCTAGGCTGGGTGTAATGTAGATGTGAGGTGAGTTACAAACCACCAGAAAAACACCAGCCAAGCTAGAGAACCCTTTGCCAGTCTCTGAAGATGACTTTCTGTTCTGATACTGCCTCCAGGTGTACCGAGCCCTGTAGGTCTCTTGCCACCCCACATTACCCATAAAAAGCAAGTCCAGCAAACACTGGCTTTGAGCTTTTGATGAGTGAAGAGTCAGTGACATTGCTCTGTTGTAGAGGCCAGGCAAATGTAAAGCGACTTTTGGGTAAGGTTAAGTTTTCTGTGTCTACCCACCCCTTTTACCTCTCCTCAGTGATCTCAGGCTGGGACAGAAGACAGAAGGATTATGAGATAAGGCATACATTTTCAGGCAGCGTTTTGACTTTAAAGCTGAATTTTTGCTTTGAAAACTCAGGGGAAATCCAAAGGAGCTGCCTGTTGCTTAGTGAATAGAGAAGAGCACTTTGACATTATATTTTGTTATTCTTACTGCTGATATGTTTGTTGTTATTTGCTGGGCTTTTTGTTTGTTTGTTTGTTTTTGGTTGGTTGTATTTCTAAAATTCTCTTCCATGTTTAATGTGGTCCCTTAAATTGCTTAAGCTTCTTTTTCTCCTCTCAGTTGAATCAGATTCCCCTGTACCCTGAAATATAAAATACATGGAGGTTTTCTCTAAAGCATAGTTTATGCAAATAATTCCCTCTCTACATTCCTGTGCTATAGTCAAGCACTGCATATCTGATTGGGCTCTTAATGACTTTTGGGAATCATTTAAATATCTAGCTGACTAGCCCAGTTAATAATCAAAGCTGCAGCTCCTTGAAGCAGGAGTGACTCATGGAAGAAGAAGAAAGCTTCTGGTTATTTCTAAGCCTTGCTCCTACCCCTTTCACCGACATGCAGACTCTGAAGGGCAAGGCATTATCAGATGTTCCCAGGCAATGTGCATCCTTTCTGTCTTGCTCCCAGTCACACGTTCAGGTGGTGCAAACTGCCAGCTCTCATTCTGAACATCTGTTGCCTGCGCATCCCGTTGCAGGGAGATCATTGGAGCTTGCAGATTAAGCAGTTCAGGGGCAAATTTGGTGTTTGAATTGCAGATTTTTCTGGGGAGGGGGGGAAACCCTTGGATGTTGCATTTGGGATAGTGCTTGGGAGGCGACTGTCTTTACTGCTGTGCGTGCTTCAGAGGGCTCTGGTGCAGCCAGCGCTATCTGTGAACGAATCGAAAAGCACTGAGCACTGGGATTCCCCTTTGGGATTGCTAATCTAATTCAAGGTGTCCTTTCCCAAACGAGCCTTACTCGAGTCTGATGTCAGCTCTCATTTTTAAGGCATTTTCAGATCATCTTACCTAATGTCTCCCAAAGTTTGATTTAATTGTCAGAATGAGCTCTTATAAAAACGTTCCCATTCTAGAGCGTGATGGATTGTTGTCACATGCTGTTACTGCTGGCTGTAATGCAGCCAGACCAAAGCCTGCTTTGGTAATGGAAAGATAATTACTGTATGTTTCTCCTTCTCTTTCACCCCAGGATTATTCTCCTGAGCACTAACATGGTGTTAGGAGTGCCTTTGGTTTCTCTGTATTCTTTGCATGTGTGTGTCCTGAATGGCAGTATTCCCTGAGACATGCTGCATCTCTGATTTATGAATTGAGATATATTCTACCAGAGAGAATTGAGTGCCCGGGGGAGGAGAGCAGGACTTTGATCTCACTGTGCTTTTGAAATATGACTGTAAAATTGGAATTAGATTGCAATCTCTTTGGGGCAGGGACATCTTTCTTTGCCCTGTACAGTGCCTAGCATGCTTTGGGTGCCATGTTATCAAAACAGAGGTTGAGTAATGACCGATCCTCAGAAACTGTATCTCTTGACCCTGCAGAGCTGAGGAGCAGTTCTCTTCTCATCCCATACTTAATAACACGTTTTGATTTCTTTTCCCTGCTCCTCATCTCCATAGTAACTGGACTTTGCTGGGCTCTCTGATCATAGGTGTGGTGGGATTGATCTGCTGCCCAGGCATTGCCTGTGGTTTTGTGTGGTGGACTGCTGGCCTGAGCTGCCCCTCAGCTCTGCACAGCCTCATGTACTGCTGCACAAGCAATACCAGCTGCTGTGGCTGGTACTCACTAGCAGTGGTTAGCCTTGAGGACCCTCTGTGGCCTCAGGAACCCTTAAAAAGGGAAAGATAGCAAGGATAAGTCTGGGGGATGTTTGCATCTTGGAGGTCAGCAGACTGCTGGCTCAGCCTTTCGGTTCTTCCCAAACTGCCCTGAGAGCTCCATTCGCAGGTGCACTGATGCTTCTGGTTTGCCATAAGGGAATGTTATTGCAGAAAGGGACTTGAGCATCTGTTGGTTTAGATATATTCTTACAAAGAAGAAAAATTTTCACAAGCTCCTGAGAGCCCCTTTGAGAAGCTCAATATGAGCTGTCAGTGCTTTTGCAGCCCAGAAAGCCAACCAGAGCCTGGACCGCATCAGGAGAAATGTGGGCAGCAGGTCGAGGGAAGTGATCCTCCCCCTCTGCTCCGCTCTGGTGAGATCCCATCTGGAGTACTGAGTCCATTTCTGGAGCCCTTATTACAAGAGGGATATGGATGTGCTGGAGCGTGTCCAGAGAAGGGCCACAAGGATGATCAGAGGGCTGGAGCACCTCTCCTATGAGGACAGACTGAGGGAGCTGGGGCTGTTCAGTCTGGAGAGGAGAAGGCTCCAAGGTGACTTTATTGAGGCCTTTAAGTATCTTAAGGGGGTTACAAGAAAGCTGGGGAGGGACTTTTTAGGATGTCAGGTAGTGATAGGACTGGGGGAAATGGGACAAAGCTAGAAATGGGTAGATTCAAATTGGATGTTAGGAAGAAGTTCCTCAGCATGAGGGTGGTGAGACTCTGGAACAGGTTGCCCAGGGAGGTGCTGGAAGCCCCATCCCTGGAGGTGCTTAAGGCCAGGCTGGATGAGGCTCTGGACAGCCTGATCTAGTGTGAGGTGTCCCTGCCCATGACAGGGGGATTGAAACTAGATGATTCTTGTGGTCCCTTCCAACCTTGACTGATTCTATGATTCTTAAAAGGGATCTGTGACCTGAGCAATTTAGGAATGGAAGTTCCCATCTAGAAAGCTAACCCTAACAAGGATCCCATGGGGAGTCCTGCAATGGGATGGCCATAAGCAGGGAGCTGCTGGGACCAGTCATGATTTTTCCCATCATCAATGCCAGTGCAGAGATGCCAGTCATCTGAGGCTGACAGATTGTTCTTACTCTTGGTTTGAAGTTTGGGAGGTGTGTAAAGACTGGGGCATTTAATTAGTGGGCTGAGTTGTACTAAGCCCACAAAATCACCCTTTAAAATATCCTTTCCTTCACTGTCTGTCCTATTTTTTTCCTTCAAGGTCTGACATGTGGATTTTTTTTATTTTTTTTTTTTTGCTTGCCCTAAATCAGAACTTTTCAGTAGCTACAGTTGTCCTGTCCACATCCCTCTAGAAGTGCTCTTTCCTCAGCTCTAAAAGCAACAACATACGTAATGGTCTCACCAATCTTTTGCTGTTACTACTACTCAAAAGCTTGGTTTAATTCACAGCCTTTGCCTTTGAGGGGAAAGCTTGCCTTATGGTTGTAGGACAAGAGGAAGGCAAGGATGCTCAAGGTGCTGTTGCTGTGATTCCTAAATGAGTTGTGGGTTTTGATGTTGAAAGAGCTGTTCATGCCCTCCTAAACTGTGTATGTGACTCTACTTCTTAAGGTGAAGCATGGAATTTCTGGTTGTTGAGGTCAGTAGCTTCCATGGTCTTGGCAGCAGAAGTTGTACAGCTTTGGGATAGAAGGCTGCCCTACCCCAGGAGGCTGTGTTGCAGAGGGGGGGGGCTGTGTACCCTAACAGCAACCACTTTTGAAGAGAAGGAGCAGAATGGGCTTTCAGATTATTTGAACAGAGCTGCTGTGAGCAGAAGCAGTTTTTAAACAATCAGGCTTTCCTAGGACTAGAAAAAGATACCTTTTGACACACATGAACTGTGAGTTAAAGCTGAGGTACACTTAAGTGATGTCTGTAGCTCGGTTGCCTATAGATGTTTGCCCTAAAATGCCACATGTGGTGTCTCATTTCACACGGGCTAGTGAGCTGTGTCCTGTAACACCCTTCTAATTGCCATGGTTGTCCAGCTACCAAGATTCATTAGCAAAGACAGAAGTTCCTTTCCTCCTCACCCAGGGGAAAAAAAAAAAACCAGCAAAGGACTCATGAAAGGGAGAAGCAGAGCTCTAAAGGAGACTTTGCTGGCAGATGACTATGGTGAATCATACAGCCCCATTTAGCACATCTGTCTCTCCAGAGTAGCTGATGGCATACACAAAATGCAGCAAGTCCTGGGGCTATTGTGTAACTTGGGGGATGCCCACAGCTGCTGTTCATAATTAATCATTTAAGCAGCAGTAAAATCAAGTGACTTCACTGACAGTATCCAAACTGCTGACCTCGACGCATTTTAAAAGTTCGCTGGATATTGAACCTCGGATGACCTGTGGATGGATCTGGAATTATAATTTTCATAATCCTCAAGTCATTATCTTAAGAGGGAACGTATTGTTCTCCTAATTAAGTCTGTCCACACGCTGTGCGTCTTCCCATGCAAATGCACTGTGCATAAACTAATTAAAAGAAATATACAGCCACAAGGACTTAAACTGTCTTTTATGCAATCTCTTTAAATTACAAGGAGCCTCTCTCCTCCCCCCTCACACACACACACTTTACCAAGGGATTCAGCACCATTTTCAGCAGGGAAAACCACTGAGCAGTTTTGGATCAGAATCTGGAATTTCCCAGAATTTATTGGAAAGCCTTTGTTTTATGACATTTTGGTGAAGGCCCTGGATGTGTAGAAGACCCTCATTAAGTGAGAGTTATGATCATTTAATAGGAGACAGTCCCTGCCCTGAAGAGCTTACAGTGTAAACAGACAAGACAGGCAAAAGCTGCAAGAGTTTTGCAGTTAGCAACTCAGCTATTGAAGAGTTGAATGACCTTTTCAAGGTCATGCATACAGAGCTGGAAATTGGAGGCAGACCTGCTCCAGCTCTGCAAGTACCTGAGTCTTCCACCTTTAGTAGTAGACTCAAAAGACATAATATGTAGAAACTTATTTGATGCAACAGCACTGAAGAGTGACTTCCTAGTGAAATTCACTGGTGTTTGGTTAGTTCGGAAATGGCTGTGAGGACATTCTGCCTGTATTCAGTCATTTCATGTTCTCAGGTGTAGTGGAGGCTGTGCCACTGGAAAGCGATGTTGGAGACAGGTGACAATCTTCAAACATCTTCTGCCATGCCTCCCCACTTAAGCCTCAGCAGCGCCATGCAGATATAGCAGAACCCCCCTGTCCCAAAAGCCCCCCACGCCAGCTGTGTGTGTTCATACTGTCTCCATGCCTTATGCTGCATTATGGTTTTGATGACCTCTGCACTGGCCTCCATTTCTGTTTGGTTCTAGCAAGAACATGAATGAAGCAAACTGAAGGATATCATCAGGGTCATCCTTTTTGCTGTAATTTCCCTTAGAACTGTTGCTGATATTGCCTTTGGCTTCTACTTTGCAGAAGAGGGGTGGAAGCTCTGGATGTGTCCTGCTTGTGGGCTTCATACCTCTTGTAGTCTGTTGTCTGCATGCCTTCTGGAGCACTGTGATGTTACTGTTTGCTGTCCTGTAAGAAGGCAAAGGCAACTGCAGTATCTTGTGTGATTACATCATCATAGTTTCCATGGATGCAGGGAAAGGTGTCTGTACTATTAACATGCTAGATTGGGAAGTAACTTAAACCAGTGGACGAGCCAGCAAGGTGATTTTTATTTTTTTTTTTCCATCTTGCTTGGACTTTCACAGAATCACAGAACTTTAGAGGTTGGAAGGGACCTCCAGAGATTGAGTCCAACCTCCCTGCCAAGGCAGGATCCTCTAGGGTAGTTCACACAGGAACACATCCAGGTGTGTTTAGAAAGTCTCCAGAGAAGGAGACTCCACAACCTCTCTGGGCAGCCTCTCCAGGGCTCTGTCACCCTCAGGTTGAGGTGAAACCTTCTCTGTTACAGTTTGTAGCTGTTGCTCCTTGTCTTATTGCTGCTGACCACCAAAAAGAGATTGGCCCCAACCACTTAACACCCACCCCTATTGATGAGATTTCCTCTCAGTCTTCTCTTCCCCAGACTAAACACCCCCAGGGCTCTCAGTCTCTCTTCATAGAAGAGATGCTCAAGTTGCCCACTCATCCTTATGGCTCTCCACTGGACTCTTTCCAGCAGATCCCTGTCTCTCTTGAACTGGGAAGCCCAAAACTGGACACACTTTGTTTCATAAACACCCCTTTGGCTGCAGAGGTTATGAGATACTCTAGATTAACTCTGAGGTTGGAGCAACAATCCTGTTAACTGAGTCTAAGTGAAATGATGGAGCCTCTTGGCGTTTTCACTGCTCTGCGTGCTCTGCAGTGGATTCGGTGGCAGAGAGGCTGGCACTTGCAAATCTCACATGCACGACTGTTAACCTGCTGTGCACAAGGACTGTGAGTGATAGGTCACAGCATACAGGATGGTGGAATGGCTGCTGAGTTCGTCTGGCCAGAGCAAAATACCCAGACAAAGAAGCTTGTATTTGCACTGAGATGAACTGGGACAATACAGCCATGCCCATCAGCAAGAGAGGACACAAAAGCAATCATTGTGCACCTCAGCTGCTCTGAACCAGGTGGATTGATACTAGCTGCTAGATGATGAGCTGTGTAGCTCATAGTCTTACAGAAACCTTTCTGAGTTTTATCAAATAGACATTATTTGGTGTCTGCAACTTCTGAACGAGTGGTATCTGCAATTATTGAGGCAATGGACCTGCAAATTTCAGCCCATCAGTGTGTGAATGCCATCCACACTGGGACTAGTTCAGGGACCAATGACAACCAGGCCCTCAGCAGCCTGGGCGTGATGAGGTAGGAATTTGCACATACATTTTGAGTGAGCACAGAGATTTCTTATAAGCACCTGGTACAAAAGAGAACTAAGTGCAAAGTAGAAGACAAAATTTCCTTAAGCTGGTCTTGGTCGCTGTCTCATTCTTTGCGTGTGGCAAATTTCCTGACAGCATCTCTAGCAACACAGCAGTCATTGAAAAAGGCAGCTGGAAGAGGAGCATGAGGAAGAGCCTGGCTCTGTGGCTGGGAGGCCTCTCCAGCACAGCATCCCAACTGGAGTGAACAGGCAGTTCTCCTCTTATCTGATGTAGCCTGGAGAGCAGACAGATAGAACTGCAGCAATCAGTATGTTGGGAATGTGGTGGGTGGGCTCTACCAAGAGGAAAGAAACCCTCCCCTCTATAGATGAACCCTCATCTCTCTGTTTCCCCCCCGCTCTGGTCCTCATTCCGGTAAGAGGGAGGACCTTTTCCCCATCCAGTGTAGAGATGAAAGAGTGCCCCTCATTTGACACTTCATGAGTTGGCTGAACCCTACAAAATGATCTTCATAAAATTCTGATTCCGAAGCATCAAAGCCTTTTCCTGACTGGTGAAAATGCTAAAAATTCCTGGAAGAACTGCCAAAGGGCAATGGGGCTGATTCTGTCAACTGCCTTTGGTTAGAGCCTGGTTTGGTTATTTATGGGGGCCAGGGGAGGCAAGAACTTTCCAGATGGGCAGCTGAACCAAATGTAACAATGATAAAAATCAATGCAGTTGTACGAAAGGAAAAGAATGCCTGCACTGAAGGGCTGCATGAGGCACACCCTTCTCTGTGCTGAGACATCCCTCCTCATGGTGCTGTTTGTGGCATCCCACTCTGAGCTGTTTCATCAGCGTGGATTGCACAGGCACCTCCTTTGTTTGCTGAGCTGTGTGCTTTGCTGGTGGGATCCTGGTGGAATTTAATGGTACCTAACAAGACTCCACGCTGAGCAGTAAGTGAGGAGTAAATGCCTTATCCTGCTGAAAACATGACCAAGAGAGCAATCACTCAAACACAGCGAGGTGCCATGCCACCCTGGTAAGATTATAGCAGTGCTGATCTCTGAGCCCATGCAGGAAGCCAACAACTGATTAGCAGCATGATTTCTGTCACCTCAGAAAGGTTGCAGTGTTCTGATGTCCCAGGTCATGCTGGGACTCCAAAGAAGGAAATGCCCCTCTTGGTCAAATTATGACTCAGAATTGGTGTGTGGGGGACATGAATTCTGCTCAATGGGTTGAACAGAAACTCTTGGATGAAAAGCAAAGTGTAAAGATGAACATTTCCTGTCTGAAGGAATTTGCTGTTGCAGTGCGACAGTGTAAAGGAACTGAGTGATTAGAAGGATGATCTTCAAAAGCATCTGGGTTCTTAAGTCATCCTGAGGTATTAATTCTGATCATTTAACAGCCTTGTTGGTGTGCCTGGTGTGACACAGTTATGAGTCAGGACGAAAAAAAACTCCATCCCCTTTCCAAGGCATTGCAATCTGTGTGTACAAGGGAAGAGAAACCAGAAGAAGGGCAGAATATACGGGGTTGGGACTAACCATTAAAGGAGGAGGATTCAGTAATTCCTTCAAGAAGGAAGCTTGCTTGCTGTCTACTTTGTGAAGAAGTATGCTGAGTATCTGGGACAAGTGGGAAGATGGCTAAGAGTCAGGATTGAGTGGGAGAGATGAAATAGCTGATGAGAAAGAAAATTTGCTGGAATGGGTTGGAGTTGATAACCGCAAACTGCTGTTGGCTGAGTGCACCCTTGGGTTTCTTGTTAGTGAAGTTTTGGATGCTTGTGGGTGTTGTCAATAGCCACACAATTAGCCAGTTCAATGTAGTCATCTTTCTACTGTTGATTTTTTGTTTTTGGAGGCATTTTTCAGTGGAAAACCTCCAGTACTGTCATTGAAAGAATATACAAAAATTTGTCCCTTGGGCAATTCTTTTTTTTCCAGAATCCTCCTCTTTTGGTCTGACATTTGCTCTCCTTGACCTCACCTGTTGACCAATATGTGTTTATGCTGTTGAACAGATGATGAGGTTCAACCTGCTGAAGTTGCTGTTCATCACTGTGCAGTGTATTCCAGCTGTCAAGGTGAGTAATGAAATTGGCCTCACTCAGTTGGGTTTCATTGCTTAGGTAAGGTGCTGTATCTGTGTGTGTGGTCGCACCACCAGGTTGCCTTTCCCCAACCTGCTGTCTTGTGAGAGCCCAGCCCTGGCCACAACCATCAATCAGCTAAGGTGGCATTCCTCTTCCTGCTCCTTACCCACGATGGACCCTGCTTGCAGCACTTCAGCAAGTTGACAAGAGAAGGCTGGGATGAGGTGAGTGATTTGCTTGCTAGTGAGATCACAGGGCCTTTGTTTTTCATCAAAGGCACAGGGGATAAGAGATGGCATCGAGGGTTCAAGGTGCTCTTATCACAAGTCTCAGTCTGAAATGACACTGTTCACCCACGCTTTCTCTGCAGCTAATTGACGAAAATGGAGAATTTTCTCCTGCTGTCTTCGGTCTCTGGAAAGCCCCTAGACAAAAGAATTTTTCAGACACATCATTTCCTTTTGTGAATCAGAGTCTAACTCCTTAATGTTCAGCAAATAATTTGTTCCAAAGGGACCGCGTTGTGTGTGATCGTAATTACATTTGGGTTTTAATAATCATAAACACTCCTGGTTTCTAAGAGCCAGCAAAACTGATTTCCAAATTATTTAGTTTGAATGGACACATTTTGTGTTTGTGTAGCATCTTTCTCCCCCCATACACACTTCTAAAGAAAAACAAACAATGTATTAAAAAACAAAACAAAACAAAACAAAACCCCAAACCAGCAAGTGTGGGGAGGGAAAAAAAAACCAAAAACCAAAACCTTGGAGAACTTTAAAAGACTCTAAACCTGAAAAGGGAGGGGGGGGATCAGCTAATTTGTCCCTCTTTTGTATGGTTTATTAAGCCTTTTGTTCTGGAACGCATGGGTTCAGTGGGAAAGCGGTTTTTGATATATAATGTATTTACTCCTGCTAATTAATTAAAGCAGTATTCATATGAAAATGCCGACTGATAATGGCTTTCACAGCAACAACTGTGTTTTTTTTTTTTTTAAGTAGCAACTTTTAATTACAAATTGACTGGCAGAAATATATAAACCCCAAATATTGTTCCACTGATTTTTTTTTTTTTTAATTCCTTTTTTTTTTTTCCCCCTCCCCTTTTTAACTGCGTTACTCTTGCTTGATTTATCGGATTAGGGCTTTTCACACACAGTGCATACAAGATATTGTTTTTAATGAGAAATTAAAAGATTACCAACAATACTCATAAACCATTAAAAACACAAACTCCAGATGAATGGTAATTAGACAGAACGATTTGAGGCTGATAAATTGAAAGCAATTAATGCATTTGTTTGGCATGCTGCAGATAGGTCTGCGTGTTCCAGAAAGAACTGAAGGGTTCAGATTCGGTGCTGAATTGCATGTGGAGATACCTGTCCAGGGTACCACCAGAGCATAGGTGGAGAAGCTGCTGACAGGGCTCTGCTGGGCTTTGGGAAGGGGAAGAGGTGAGGAGTGATGTGAAGGGGTTTTGTGGGGAGTGCCAAAGGGCTGTCAGAGTGGGGCTTTCTTGCATCAACCCTGTTCTGTGTTTCATTGTTACCCATAAGATAATGTAAGGGAAAACTTGAGGCGATAAGAGAAGGGAAAGTGATGAGGAGAAATAAAGTTTTACTCATCTGTGATGTGGTTTGTCAGGGTTGCATCTGCTTTGCTCAAGCAGTCCTAAGTCAATAAGCCTGCATGAGATGCTCTCTTTCAGGAGATGAAGAGGTTGTATTTGTTAACAGTGACTTGCAACCCCAGAAGGAGCATCCTGTTTCTATTATTTCTCTTATTCTTGGCAAAGCAAATGTTTTGGGATTCTATTTCAGCAAAAGGAAGTACTGTTGTGTGGTGATGCCATTTGATATGTTCCTTGTGCTTGGGTCTAGAATGGAGCTCACCATGATTTCCCATCTCAGGAGAATTTCTTAGGACAAGGAAAAAAAACCAAAATCAAGTAACCTCCAAAATCAAGTAACCTCCTAATCAGGAAAATTATGTCTCTTCTCAAAAATCTTGAAACAAAATAGTCCTCCCCACCACAAAACCTAAAGCCCCAGGCAACACGTGATCTGAATCATCAAAACATCTCAGCTGCATTTCCACTATTTTTATTGTCAAAGCTTGTCCAAGTGTAGATGAAATGAATGTTGCAATCGAGAACCACGGCAAGCAAAAAAGTGACAAATTTTCCCTCAAGTCAGGAATATCTCTCAGAATCAGCCCTTTCCTACACACAGTGTACCCTCGTGATAATTTGGCATTTCTGGTGAGGGTTCAGGTGGGATATTTCTCATGAGGAAAAAAAAAAAAATCTTAACATGAGATTCTGCAAGTGGAATTCCCTTCTCCGCTATCAACTTATCTCTCAATTCCAACCCCTCCTTTAGATGTCTTTTTTTGCATGAGGCTTTTCAGTGCTTATCCACTGTAGAAAGAAACACATGATTTAACGAGCCAAGAGAGCAGTGTATGCCTTTTGCATTTAACTATCAGCTGCTGGGGTCTTGTTCAGAGAACCATGTTTTCAAAGGAGATCAAGTTCTTGAAAGCACTTAGACGAGTGGATGCTAGTGGGTGCTCAGTACTTTCTCTATAGAAACTCTATGGCTTGTGAAATCCAGAGCCCATTCCCTTCACATGTTGACTGTCTTCCAGGCATACTTAAGTATTGTAGGTGCTCTGAAGCTTACATTTGCAGGAGCAGGAGTCTCATCTTCTGTCCCTGTGGCTCCAGCACACTGTGACTCTCATGGAGTGATTTGTTATGGCGCTCCTCTATCCTATTGCTGCAAAGTAAAGTGTGCTGGTTTTAAATAGCAAAGGCTGTTGTGCTTCCAGGGCTGAACAGGACAAGGCACTGCATTCTGGGGAANCAGAACTGCACACAGTACTCCAACGTTTGCTGGGTTGCTGTTGCTGCTGTGAAGTAGCATTTTGTAAAGCACTTTATTTTGTTCCTTGTACACCAGTTCAGCCATCAAATTAAGAAACGAGAATCTTGGAGGAGCCACCTGGGACCTATTGCAAAAGCTGGATGCCAGTAAAACCCAGTTGCATGTAGCAAAAGGGAAAAGACCAATAAGGAAACAATAACAGAAAAGCTCTATTAAAAAGGCATATGGATACAATGCTGCTGGCCCAGTTAATGAACCTGTTACATGCAGTAGTGCAATAAAATCCAAAGTAATTGCAAATGAAACTTAATGCCTTGTAAAAGAGTTCAGCTCCTTTCTTCTATAGTTACAGCTTTTGGAAAGGAAGGCCTGATCCAGCAGGAGGTGCATGTGCTGCATGGCTTACATTGTGCTGTAGGAAACATCTCCTCAGCTGTGAGTTAAGGTTGTTTGAAATTCTGGCCCTTTTTTTTGGGCCAGCCCAGCCTTCTGCCCGTGGAACAGGGTACCAAATGGAGAATTTGACCTCGACCTTGTGCATGTGGGATACCTGCTCTGGTCTTCCCTGCGGGTACAGGAGTCACTTCAGACTGGTCCATCCAGGAAGCTGCTGAAATGATGGTTACTTTTTTACTTCTGTTCTCAAATCCCTGGGTTTCACCGTTGTTCTGAATGAAGTGGCGGGCTCCAGAGCCTTGCAAAAGCAAGACAGAGGAGTAGTTCTAAGCTTGTCTGTGTCTGTATCCCTTCAGGGCCTTGGTCCAGACATTTTCCTGACTTTTTATGGCACATGATTCCTACCTGCTTCAAGCAAGCCCCTACTGGGGAGGAAAGACTCATTTTTCTTTTTGTTAAAGAAACTGTTACTACCCAAAATCTATAACTCTTAGGGGTAAATCCTGATTGTCCTTACTCAGCTCTCAAGTCAAACTTCCTTTATGTAAGAAATATGTACAAGGAGAAAATCTGCAGCCCCATCATTTTCTGGTGAGGGTAGTGATGTTTTATGGTTGTTCAGCACCCAGCCTTTGGGAATTAAATAACTGCTTGAGAATTTTAGCTTCATTTCAGGGGCATGTTTCTAGTCCTTATGTTTGTGTGAGCTCCACCTCCCCATGTAATTTGCATGTCTGATTTGGTTATTCCTGAAAGATTCAGGATCCAGAAGTAGGAGAAAAATAACCCAAAGCTGATTGTTGACAACAAACACCACCAGCACCACCCCTCAAGCTGATCCTATTTGGATTCCTGAGTTTGCCTTGCTGATTTTGGGACAAGGGAAACGAAGGCAGGTAGAAGCCTGATCTGTATTAGATCAGAAGCAGGAATCTGACAGTTTGCTTGAAAACAGCCTGAGCCTGGCAAACCAAACACTTGCAAATGGGATGAGCAAGGACAGAGTGAGTGCCATAGAGGGAAATACCAGCCCTTAGAGAAACTCTTTCCTGCTTCCACCCATAAAGACTCATTTTTCAGGAGAGAAGTATCGGTCTTCCTCCTCCTCTACTAATAATTTTTTTCATTTAATCTGCAGCACTTTGTTTCCCCATAAGAACTGACTGTAGGTGGTAGATAGAGCTGCAAATAGCCCTTTTAAGTTCAAATGGTGGTTCTAGCTGCACATTCCTCTGTTTACAATGTCCTCAGTCCTCCTTTCCTGGCACACGCTAGCAGAAGTCATGAAGCAGGCTCTGAGAAATAACTCCTGCTTTCTTCATTGTTGTTCCTTTCTTTCTTCGATGGCATGAGTCAGGGGTGCTGTCAGTCTCTGAAGCAACAGTGTCTCTACTTTGGCAGTTTGTCTGTGCCCATGTCATTGTTTGACTGAGCTGTGGCATGCTGTAAGGTTTCTCTTGGTTCCGTGCAGCTGACAATAAAGGGACACATTTCTGAAAGTCTAGTGGGGTTTCTAGAGAAATTTCCTTCCTCCTTTTCCACCTCAAAAGGAAGCAACCTCCCTCACCAGCCCAGGAGACCCTTAGGGGGTTAGAACTGGTGTCCTTTATTAGCCTCCAGTGTAACCATGGGCTTGACTTGGCTTCTCTCAAGGTTCTTGCTGGAATTGGTCCAACACTTTATTCTCACATCCACCCACTCACATGAATTCCTCAGTGTCACAAGTTGGTTACGATCCATGTAAGTTATGACATCTCTCCATCTTTGCCCCTGTGAAAAATGTGTGGCATCTTAAATGGGGGAAAGTGGAACTATATCCAAGGTGCGGAGTCCTGGTGGTGTGGAACTATGAGATGGGGGCAGCAAAGACATAGTCTGTGGAAGGCTATTAGGGCTCTTCAGTAATGAAATGTAAGACTGTCCTTTAAAGCAGGACGTGAAGCCTAAAGCCTCGCGAAGTCAATGGAGAGATTTGTGTTGATTTCAGTGAACGCTGGATCAGCTCCTTCAAAAGCAGCAAGGAATGTGGTCCTAATCAGATGATGTGACTGTGGTGAGAGATAAGGCTTAGCATCTTTGCAGGACCCTAAATAAGACTTCAGGTCATTCAAAAGTGCCCATTAGGAAGGGGGCAGATCCTGTAAGCAGTGGGTATTACAGCAGAGGCCAGAGGATGTTGTGTGCTTTGGAAACTTGGCTCCTTTGGTTAAATGAGAATGCCATGTGTTTTCAAATCTGGTTCCAGCTGTAGCTGTTGAGTGCTTGAAAGTCTGTTTCAGAACAAATTTGTAAAGACTGCCTCCTTCTCTATTTCAAAACTGGATTTTGCAAGGTGTTACATTCCTTCTGATTTGAGGGCTGCACCTATACGTAGTCAAGGACCTTAGGAGAATCTCTGTTGGGAAATTAAAGAAAACAAAAACAATGAAATAAAAAAGATTTGTATATTTAGATCGAGGATACGAACATCTGAGATTGTTTTATAAATATCAGGCCAGCCAGCAATGAGGTCTTGATTTGAACTCGTTTCACAACGAGGTCTTGGTTTGAACTCTGAAACCCCAGCAAAGTTGGGGTATACGATCCCAAGACTGGGGTTGTCTAAACATGGAAATCACTCAGAACTCAAGTCAGCAAAAAAATGTATGTAAAAGCAGTGAACAAATGCAGCGGTCATGGGTAGCTAATCTTCCCACCCAGGAGCTCTGGTATTCTCAGTATGCAACCATTATCATCTAAAATACTACCTGTCCCTGGATTTGGTCTCCTTGCCTGTGGATTAGACATAAGGAATATAAAACAAAATACGTGCACAAAACCCTTGTGTTTCCTTTGCAAAATCAGGCTGTGCACATAGCTAATTCTTTTCATGTTAATCTACACTTACAACCTGATAACAGGCTACAGCTTTCTTCTAACCAGACTTGATTAAATTTGGAAGATTTCTTCCCAACAGGAGAACCCTTTCTGCTTTCACGCAGTAAACATGATTTTGTGCTTTCTGTATTTCCCTTTTTAAAAAATTTTATTTCAGGAATTCCCCCCCCCCCCCCTTTATTATTATTATTATTATGAATAAGCTAGTTTTAAATCAATTTCAACAGCTGGAATTAATTTTCCTGTTACTGACTCTTCACTTGGGCCTGTCACAGAGCGGGAGGCTTTCTATTAGCATAAACATAACTGAAAGCTCTGGAATTTGCATTAATGTACTTTTAACAAGTTGACAGTCTTTTGGCACACGCTCCTGAGATCTGAGAAGCAAGGGGAAAAAAAGACTGTATTATACCTTACACTGGCCAGATTGTAAGAAGCTGTCAGGTAAAACCTCAGGTTTCTTTTCCTACTACAAAAATATGGGACAAAATATCCACTCATAAGCAGGTGCATATATCTGAGAGTTTTGCGGAGTCCTTACTGCTTTGCCTTCAAGCCTCTGAAAGAGCATGCTCCAAGTTGGGAGAGGGCTGGTTTAATGGATGCACAACTTGCACAAGGCGCAAAACCCTTCACTAAGTTGTTTTTTTTGGGTTGTTGGTTGGTTGGTTGGTTTGGGGTGTTCGTTTGTTTGTTTGTTTTTCTTGTTTTTGTTTGTTTGTTTGTTTGTAGTTTTGTTTTGAACTTGCAGTCAATGTTTATGTATTAACGGGTCCAGGAGCCCTTTGAACAGTGATTCAAAATCTGCTCAGTTAGTTGTGGAAGAAGGTGTGTCAAATAAAGAGCTGGTCCTGCAAGTTCCTTATTGCCACAAGGATAGGAATTCAAGAAGGCTCAGCCTGGCAGTTTTGTCAGCAGATGCCAAAATTATAGCTGAAGACCCAAAATCAGAGATGATGGTTTTATGCATCTCCATTTAGACCAAATAATTAAAGTGAGGGTCTTTTCATTTGCTTCCAGCTTCCCAGTCACAAGTGGATTGTGGTTGAACCTGGCCTTCATTAGTCACAGGACCAGAATTCAATCTGTGGATAAACAGGAACTGATGTTCCCACCGAGTGACATGGCTGTAGCCACAAGGCCAGAAGGGAGTATGATCACTGGAGGAGCTGGTATCAGTAACATTTGCCTGAACTCTACTGGTGTTGTAGTCTGTGTGTAGAAGTAGCTGTGTGACTGCTGGGTAAGTGTGGGCAATCGGCACGTTGGGCTGTGCACTCCTTGCAGTGATGCCCACCTGAATGAACTCTGTCATTGCCTGCAGGTTTGGCTGTGTGGACAGCATGTTGGGCAGCTCTGGATCCCTCAGCTTTGTAGAGGTCCTGCCCACATATCAATGGCATTGGTGAGTGCATTTAAAGAATGCAACATGTTTTCACCAATTACCAAGGACAAAGGTGTTAACAGCATGTCCAAAAACTGTTCCAACCAACATCAACTTTTTGTGTGCTTGTTTCCAGTTATACTTGAAAAGTGGGCAGGAGAAAATACTTGGCCTGCAGATCAGACTCATGTCAGTTGCCATGGGAGTAAAAGGAATACAGAGAATTGAGGGAATCCTTTAAACTACAGGATTTTTTAAATTGAGTTCTTATTTGACTGTTTATTTAGGCCCTACATTAAGACAAAAATGTGTGTTTAGCCAGCTCCTCCTGCTGGATCCAGAGCAACTATTAAAGCTTATTTCCATAGAGATATTGCTGATCCTGGCCGCAGAACAGAGGAGAAGGAGGCCTGGGAAAGCCGCGGTGCTTAGCAGGACTGGGCTGACTCTGCTGCCGGGGCTCGCGCACCCGCCTCACAGCTTGGCACGGAGAGCCTGGCTTTATGCTTACATGGTAAAGCTGCTGTCAGTGGTTTGGCAAGCCTGTGGTATTCGTCTGCTGCAGGCTTTTTTCCTGGATTTGCCTCTTGAGTTTGGAGAGACCAAAATGGTACCTCTTTGGTCTGGAAACTATGACTCGATCTGGCCGGCATGGGGGAGATATGACGCTGCTTACAGTCAGCCATGTGGGAATAGCCTCACTGCTGGGAAGAGTCACTGAAAGGTTTGCTAGTTAATTAGCAGGGGGATTGTAAATAGCTGAAACCTGACTGAATTTCTCTCTGCTCAGGACAGGATCCTCCTGCTGCTCTACTTCCTGTCTTTCGCTCTTTTACTATTATCAGTTATTCCGGAGATAATTTCTCCTCTCACAGCTGCTGCTACCATGAATCTTACTGTGGCTGTTATTTGCAGGAAAAGTTGCAACTCAGTGCTGTGGAAAAGCAGCATCCCCTCAGTTCCCTTCACATGGAGGACATTGTGGTATGTGTCCCTAGCTATGGGTGAATCAGTTTTTCCTGAGCTAATCTATGTGCTTCTAGCTGCACGGACTTCACTACAGGTTCTTCGTTCAATCAACAGTCACCCATTTGTGTAGAGTCCATGCCAGACTGGATGGTATAGAGACACCTTGGTAACGTCATGAATTTCAGTCACTGAGTGGTGCACAGAGACAGATTAGTGCAGTGTGGAGCAGGACGCTTCTTAACTCCAGACTCTATGATTGTGAAGCCAAGAAGCCCTCCTAGAAGGTTTATCTCCTTCTTAAGAGACTTCAAAGAGCCCCTGGAAGAAACCAATTGTGTTAGTATAGGCAATGTATCAGGGCTGCAGATGCATGATAGCAGCTGTGTCCCCTTCTCTGGTCAAAAGGAGACATTTCTCCTCTTTCACAAGAAGTTATTTATCTTTTTTTCCCCCCTACCTGCCAACCCAATCCCTGCTAATCACCTGAGCCCAGAAATTGTCCCAAATGCAGGACTGGTGAAAGGATAACAGTAATGCTGAAAGGAGAGATCAGCAACTGTGCTTGTGGTGAGGGAAACTACCCAAAGCCAAGGGCCTGGTGCCTACACTGGCACTGGCTGCATCAGCAGAGGGCATAGTGTGAGTCAACTCTGGCAGCATCCTGGTCAGGGTTCATGTGTGCGAGTTGTGAGCAGAACTGTGGGCTGGGAGAGCTTTGCAGTGATGGGAAGAAGAGTGTGGGAGGGGAAAAGGGAAGAGTAGTTTGGTTTAGAGATACTGTCCACAGTGCTGATTCACGGAGCTAATCGGATCTTGGTGGCATTTTCCCTCCAGTATCTGGTCTGGGCTTCTGTCGCTGGTTTTGAGAATTTATCTCTCTCATCAGCTTGGGGGTTGTGTTGTTTTTTTCCTCTCTTCATGTCTGTGT
The DNA here is from genome assembly GCA_013399055.1 of Ramphastos sulfuratus. Taxonomy (NCBI): domain Eukaryota; kingdom Metazoa; phylum Chordata; class Aves; order Piciformes; family Ramphastidae; genus Ramphastos; species Ramphastos sulfuratus. The sequence continues at coordinate 393,359 of WBNM01011709.1, read as the reverse complement.
GAAGAAAACATTTGAAAACAAGACGTCGTCTTTTTTTTTTTTTTTTTTTTTTTCCCCCAGAGCTCTGTTCAATAGACCTGACCTGCGATAAAGTTTCTTCTCACGTTGATTGCTAAGGAACTTGGGTGGCCTCTGTTGAGTTCTTCCTTGTTTGGTAGGAGATCTCCAGTCTTAAAATAGTGTGTCAGGGACATGCAGCAAAGCCTACTCTATGGTCATTTTTGTTGAAACTTGCCCTATGGAATAGGTGCTATGGATGAGGGCCTGGGACCTTTCCTTAAGTCACCCTATTTCAGGCAGGCATGAGAAATGGCAGACTGAACAGCCATAATGGCACCCTAGTGGGTCCTTGTTCATATCTTCCTCCGTTAAAAATGTAATTGAAAAATACTTGAGAAGCTTTTGTTATGGCTCAGGTTCTGGTACCCTTACTGGAGGAGTCTGAACAACTGCTGTGGTATTCCAGGCTGTCCTGTGCAACCTGCCCTGCACAGACCAAGGTGAAGCCGTGAACTGAGTTGAGTTTCTGTTGAACAGTGTGCCAAATCTCCAACTTTTACAGCATGAGAAAAGGGGGTATCAGTTATTATCTGGCAACTGAAACCTCCTCTTTCAACCCCTGTTGCATCTGTGAAGCTGAGCACACCATGAGAGGGGTGCTGTTTGGGGAACGTCTGATGGAAGAATTTTAGCTGTATGAAGCTCCATCGGTGAGACTTCTCCGTAAACAGCATCTGTTGTTAATTCAGCCTTGCATGCTTACAGGCAGACATTTGTGTTGATTATGTGTGCTTTCTGGAGGAGAGATTTTTAAATATGGAAATGGATGGAGATATTTGCACAACCAGTTACAGCCGTTTCACTGAACAGATGTATTAGGGAAGTGCCTAGAGACCTTAGATTACAGCAGGGCTTCACTGAACAAGGCACAGAATATGCCTAGGGGAGATATGCCCTGTGACAACCTGAGACAGTCCCAGCCAGGACAGGCAGTGGGCAGGGAGAGGGCAAGCACAGGGCTAAGGTGACCTGCTCAGGGCTGTGTGCAGGAAGGTAGGAGCAAAGCTGGGCCAAGCTGCAGATCTTCTGGCTCTGCCCAGTCCTTAAACACTGCTGTCCCCTCCAATGGCAAATGAGATCAGCCATGTAAACAAACAATGATACAGCTGCTGTAAGTATCTCTCCAGTGTTTTCACCATCCCTTTCTTGATATGTCTGGCCTTAGAGACACTGAGCTTTTGAGGGGAGAATTGTTGGTTTTCTTGAGAATAAAGCATGATACTGATTTTACACTTCTGCATTTGAAGTACCAATGATTATAAGAAAAAAAAGTTTCTTGTTGCTTGATACCAAAATCCAATGTATGGTCTCAAAAGCTTATGTATTAGTTCATAGCTTTGTATAACTCAATATATTTGCTTGTCTAAATTTGAGAACTTGGGATGAGGCAATGGGAGGAGATCACATAGTGGAGACACAAGCTGTTTGACCTGGTTTAGGATATTTTGGTTGAATATTTGGATGCAAGTGAGAATCAGAATTATCCTTCACTGGAGCTACTGTTTTATGCAGTTAAATTTCCACCATCTTGAACATGGGGAACTTCAGTACAGCCATAACACCTGCAACCCAAGCGAGGCTGGGGTGGAACCAACCCCAACCTGTTTCTTGCAGATAGGTTCCAAGCTAGGAGGCTAAATCATTATTTCCAGAAACCAAAAATACAGAAATGCCAGTTGGCAAGTGTGTCCCAGTAACATGGAGTGACATTTGTGATGCCTCTGTTCTTGCTGGGTAACACCAAGCCCCAAAAGGCTTATACTAGTTTAAAGAGGGTATTTGTAGAGAAAGTGTAACTTGTTTTGCATGTCTTGTTCTCTATAGGCTGTTGCTGTCATCCTTATCATTGCACTGGTCCCTTTGACCTAGTCTCTTATGTTCCAGATTCATGTATCTCTGTGCTTGCTCTTTTTATCTTTGGGGAAGAATTTTCAATAGCACTCAGGATTAGCCAAACTCTACTCCTACTGAAACTGAAAGATGTTTTTTCACTGACTTCATTGGGAGCTGTGAGAGCAGGGCTTGGTGCTGCTGGAAATCCCATGCCAGCTGACTGAGCAGATGGGGAAGGGGCTTGAAGGACCTGGTGTGTTTCACATCAGCAGCAGTATTCCAGAAGGCTTTTGAGAAGCTGTCACAAAAGGCAATTTTTCTGTGATGTGGTAGGTTACTTTGCTGAGGAACGTTGTATCAGACGTATGACACACAGTCCAGTGCAACTGGAAGAAGTGAAGAAGTCAGCTGGGAATATATGGGAGCATTTGTTCCTGAAAGGAGCTTATGTTCCTTCTGTCTGGTCTGTAATCTTCCTCTGATTGACACTTTTTTTTTTTTTTTCCCTAGCCCTTCAGACTGTATTGATTCTTCTCTTAATGTTGCAACCTCCCTTTTCTTCAATACTTATTCCCACAAGTCAGAAAGCTGCACCAGCCCTACAGCACTGGAACAGTCATTGCAATGCCAAGCCTCTGTTTACTGGAACCAGCAGCAGACTATAACCAAGAGCCATCTCCCATCTCAGGGTAAGCACTTCCCACTGACACAGCTGGCACACTGGCAGCAGGACTCCATAGTGAGCTCTTACTACCTGGGGAGGCTGTACAGAGAGAGGGACCCCAGGTTAGCGTGGCTTCGAGGAAACCTGGCCTCAGAATCCATTTCACTGTCATCACCCAAAACTTCAGAAGTCTCCTGTGACACCGGGCTGGCCGTTTGTTACGGTTATCACAAGGGTAAAAATGCCATGGGTAACAACATCCCATTGTCCAGAAACAAGAGACAATAGGCGAGGAGGGCGCATCCTCCACACCCCCCTTCCCCTCGCGACTCCTCCACACTCAGGAAGTGGCAAGGCTGTTCTGTGTGGCCAACAACGAGGCAGAAAGGCTCTAGTGAAAGAGGGAGTTAGAGCTGATCGGTAAGCCAGGCATGGGCACTGAACATCTCTCAAGAGATAAGTCTCTGAGGCTTGATTCTTTTCAGCCCTTTTGGAGACCGTGATAAGGAGACGGCAGTTGCTTTGTCAGGGCTGCTCATGCTGCTTTGTGCAGTGTGTTCAGTCACTGAACTTGTTCAGATAAGACAAACATCTAAACTCCTTTTCCGGAGACACATACCAGTCTTTGCTCTCAGGCAATGGTTATGCCAGGGGTGGGCTGCTAGAGGCAGGACTGATGCTGGATGTTTGTGAGGAGGATGCTCTATTGTAGCTGGTGTTTCCATATCTCCTTTGCTTCCCTGGAGCTCCAAAGCTGAAGACTATCCAAGTTGTCCAAAGACCTGGGGTGTTTGCCAAAGGTGACAGCAAGCATCCCAGCAACAGAGGAGGAAGTACTTCTGAAAAGCTCACCAAATCTCTGGGTGCTTTGGGCTGAACAAAGCTGGGCCCTGCCAAAGCCTAGTCCCATCTGGACCTGTATGTGTCCCCTTCACAGGATTTGCAAGTTCTCAGCCATCAGAAGAAAACTTATTGTAGTTAGCAAGTGCTTCAGTCACTGCTGAAAGGCAGCCACAAGGGAATAGAAACATGATTGATTAAAGCAAACAGTGTCTGGACACAATTGTTCAGGACAGACAGTGCAGGAAAATAATGTAGGCAACTGGAAATCTGCAGGGAATTTCGTAAGGTGTCAGCATGCGATAAATGCCCGAGGCAGAAATCAGTCTGGGTGTAACTTAGCACCCCTGCTGCAAGGAGAGCTGGGGCAGCTCTTGTCGCTTCAGTTGGCTAGAGTTTTGTTCTCAAATCTCACAGAAAGTAAGAGACTTGCTTTAGGGACCAGTTCTGGCTAGAAGGAATAAGCAGTCCCCATTCAATAGCCCTGTTTTTTTCAGCTTCTCTGCTTTTACCTGTGAACTCTGGGAAGCCTTTGTCCAAACGGTATGGACACGGTGATTTCTGTCACCTCCCAGACTGGCAAGAAGCAATCAAGCTTTTGCCTTCTCCTGGCTGGTTATGGAAGCAAACACATCTGACAAACTTTCACACTCCAGAAAAGACTCAGCTCCTCAGCAAGGGGATGCGATTGTTCAAGTTGAACAGGAGGCAACCTGAAAAATGCTTGTCTTGTTCTCCTGACCTTGGTTGATGTCCTTGCTTCATGCTACCCACCATGAGTGACCTTCTGAGTTCCCTTATCCCCGTAAAAACTCCATTTTATAACTCACGGTATTAATCTGCAGCTCTGTCCTCTCCTCTGGGAGACTGATCCAGTTATCCTTGGAGGAGATGGCAGGGGGGGAAGTGAATATTGGAAGGAAGGGACTGCAGGAAGTAAGTGGCATCGATTGACTTTCATGGGAGGGACTTTCTGATGGGTTTGTTTCTCAGTGTGACAATAATGAGATTAAACTTAACTACACAGGAGCATGCACTCCTGCCTACTAACTCAGCCCTTGCAGCCTTCTGAGGCCTGAGCTTGGTAGAGTTGAGTGTAAAGCCTAAAGAGCAAAAAGACCCATGCACTGCTGCTGAGAAAACCCCTCAGGAGACTTGTATCTCACACGGGGTCAGTTTATACACCAGGGCATCAGTAGTAGACTGGAGTTCACTTGTCCTAAATTGAGTATGTAATTTTGTTGATGTTCTACACTGAAAATTTATGTACTTTAGATGTCAAAATGTTGGCATCTGGATTTGTTATTGTGTCTGAACCTTCTTGGAGGTCCCTACATGAAGAGATTTAACAGAAACACCTCTTTTCCCTCCTTGAACAGAGCGGGAAGAGATGGAGATCTTCAGCACTCAAAGGATTGGGTCCATATTGCAAACACTGCCACCTCTAGGTCCCTGGAGGCTGTTCCTCCTTGTGACCCTGCACAGCACTCATCTTAACCCTCATGTGAGCAGCAGTTGCATCACTTGGGCATCTAATCCCAGTTATAACCTGAGATACCAGTTAGAAGATGGCAATAAATATTTAAAGCTCTACAATGGAAAGGTCTGTTATTAGGCCATGCAGGATGTGGTTCTGCTGGCTCAGGATTATTCAATTAACTGGGATACAAGTCGTTAGCATGACAGGGGTTTCATTAATTGCTACTATCAGAGCAATGATTTAAAGCATCTCTGAAATTCAGTGACCTTTCCTCTCACTGCCAGTTGCCCAGGGTCAAGTACTGAGCCTAAGACATGTGATGGTGTCCTCCTGCTGTCACCGTCAACTGAAGATCCTGTCTTGAGATACTCATTCTGGGAGAGAGGGTTAGATGGATGGAGGGATGGGTGGGTGGGTGGATGGATGGATGGACAGACACAAAATTTCTTTCTTCTCATCCTGCATTGGATTCTCTTTTACAGGTTACTCCAAAGTGCTGTGCTAATGGCATGTGTTTCCCAGCTTTTCCCAGACTCTTTTCTCCAGAGATTGGGACCAGTTTTGGCAAGTGGTGACCTAGTGAATTCATGATTTATGCTTCACAGTTATCCCCTGTGTTCTGCTGATGCGTTGTGGAAACCGGCGTAACACATTCTGCCAGCAGGCAAAACCACTGAGTCCCACTGCTCTATGGCAGCATTTCCCAGATGGAAACGCTTCTCCTGCTTTAGCTGAACACACTCACCCCTGTCCAAGGTAGGATGTACATGCTGTGCACCTATCCACCCTGGTGCCAGTCCATTCTGGTGCCCTCTGCTTCCCCCAGCCTTTCATTTCCTTCTTGCTCTTCCCATCCCCAGCCCAGCTGCCTGCCCTGGAGGAAAGCTGCCTGTGCCCTTCTTGTGGAAGGCAGCTGCCTGTGCCGGGGAGCTCCAGTTGTGGCTGAAGTCCTGAGCAGTGAAACTTTGTTGCTTCAAAGTCACATTGACCTGAGTGCTGCAGCAAATGTGTGTAACGTCTGCTGCCGTTGTCTCGCATGAGGGAGCTGCAGTCAAATATTAAAAAGGCAGCAAGAGCATTAAATTATTCAGCAAAGGAACATTGTCTTTCCTCCATAAAACTATTTTGACCTGTAGTTTTCTATGGAGTCCATTGCTCTTAAATGTGCAGTGAGAAAGGAAATTAAAAATTAATCTTTATTTCCATCTCTGAAGAAAACCTTAATTCTCTGCATTGAAATTATACTTGTAATCCAGGGTAATAAATTATAGCTTTTAATTGCAGCTAGTCACAGCCAATCAAATGGGAATGTCTCTCTCTCCCTCTCTCTCTTACTTGCTTTAACTTTGCTGTACAGAAGAACTCAGGGAGAGCTGGAAAAAAATTTCTCTACCTTGACCCAGGATTTTAATGTCACATAGAATAAGACCAGGACTTATTACAATAGTCAGGCTCTGCTCTTGTCTGACACCCTTCAACCAGCGGCCTGAAAGTACCTTATGTACTAATGTCATCTACCTGGACCTGAGTAAGGCATTTGACTCTGTCCCACATGACATCCTGGTCACCAAGCTGGAAAAACATGGGCCTGATGGGTGGACCATTCGCTGGATAAGGTATTGGCTGGATGGTCACACACAGAGAGTGGTGATCAACGGCACAATGTCCACCTGGAGACCAGCGACAAGTGGCGTCCCTCAGGGGTCAGTGCTGGCACCAGTGCTGTTTAACATCTTTGTCAGTGACATGGACAGAGGAATNNNAGCCTGGAGAAGACTTCCAGGAGACCTTAGAGTAGCCTTCCAGTATCTTAAGGGGGCCTATAAGAAGGCTGGGGAGGGACTATTTATAAGGTCTTGCAATGACAGGACAAGGGGCAATGGGTTTAAACTGGCAGAGGGGAGATTTAGACTGGATGTTAGGAGGAAGTTCTTTACAGCGAGGGTGGTGAGGCACTGGAACAGGTTGCCCAGGGAGGTTGTGGCTGCTCCCTCCCTGAAGGTGTTCAAGGCCAGGTTGGATGAGGCCTTGAGTAACCTGTACTAGTGGGAGGTGTCCCTGCCTATAGCAGGGGGTTGGAACTAGATGATCCTTGAGGTCTCCTTCCAACCTTACCATTCTATGATTCTATGTGCATCAACTGCAGGATGCACACAAGCACAGGGAAGTGGATACGTTCCACCATTTCCATGTGGAGAAGGTGTGATGTAAGCATCTTGTTCAGGCAGTGACTCAGTGTTGAATGAGGAGAAAATTCTTGATCCTGGTTCCCCTGCTGTTGTCTGTCAGAGAGCACTCTCCTGAACAGGGAACATGAGCCAGGATGTCCTGCTGTGCCCCACTGACCAACTTGGCTGACCTTCAAGTACCTGAGCTCTGATGTTGTACCTCTTCTGACAAAAAGGGTAGCTGGTTAAAGCGGGTACTTAATTTTATGCTCAGTGGCTGGTACAGGTAACCTCTGTGTTCCTTCACATTATGGTATGTTGCAGGTGAATGAAATGTTTCTTGACATCTGACATTGCTCTATTGCATATGACAAAAGCTACCTTGGAAATGGGCTAAGGCACAGTGTGCTGTAGTACAGCCAGAGAGGTGTCTCTGTTCTGAATAAGTGATGCTCTCCACATGCCAGCTCTTTCCATTCCTACCCCACTACATTTGTCTGAGTACTTGTGTACTCTACATACTGCTAGATCACCCTGACTGGCTGTCATCTCACCACTTGTGTAGTGGCACTTAGCCAGAAGTGGTTGTTCCTAAGAGCAGCCATAAAGTGTTCAAACACCTGTGCGATGCAGGTACCTGAAATGTTTATATAGTGCCTTTCTCCAAGCAACCCAGCCTTGAGGGTTTGGGTTTTTGGTTGGGTTGTTTGTTTGTTTGTTTGTTGGGTTTTGGTTGGGGTTTTTTTGTTTGTTTCTTTGTTATGTGGTTGGGTTTTTTTTGTTGGTTGGTTGGTTTTGGGTTTTTTTGTTTGTTTTTATGTTGGACTTTTTAATGTTGTTTATTTGTGGAGTTTTGTTTTGCTTATTTGTCTGTGGTGGTGTGGGGTGGTGTTGGTTGGTTTTTGTTTGTAGTGGGTTTGTTTGGTTGGTTTGGGGTTTTGTTTTTGTTTATTTTTACCCTGTCATATCCCAGACAATGTGGGAAATCTGTGCTAACAAGGGCAATTTGAAAGCTGTGTTAGCACTTCCAAGCTTGGCTAGGGAAATGGAGAGCCAACAGGAATGCAGTCCTCAGATGAAGAGAGAAATAGTGGCAACTGGAGTCTGCAACACTGATAATACTTCCTAGATTTTTTTCTTTGTGTGCCATTATGGGGAAGAGTGGACTAGAGAGAAAAAGGATGGAGAAGTGGCTAAAATATCAGACACAGCTGTGGGAATGAAATGAGATCCACCTGACATAAAAAACCTTAAGTGGTTATTATCAATATAATCACTGTTGAAGCTGTTACTAATCAGGATTAGCCTGGCGTGTCTGTAGCCATTAAATTGAAGAAGACTGTAAAATCTGTGCAGTAAGGATCTTCAGTTCGTGACCACTGCTCCTCATGAGCTCTGCTCTGTCAGTTGCAGTGAGAAGTGTAGTGAAATCCTTATTCCAAGATGCATAAAAAGGTACAGACAAAAACCACCTAACAACGTTTTTTCCCAAGAGCACTAATGTTCTTGGTGAGCAGTCCCTAGGTTCTGGACAGGAGGCTTTTCAGGGGTCTTACACTATGCTTTTTAAGTCTGACTTTTTCTGGAGAGCTTTAGGTGGACAAAAGGAAGCATTAGTGTAGGCAAAATGTCCCTTTGTTGTTATAGTAGCTTCATCTCCTTGGAAATTTTGCGGCCCACCTCACATCGCTGGCTGTAACCAGCTTGCTGAGGTCATCAGCCACGGTTGCTGTCTGTGCAGGCAGAGCAAGGGGCATGTGAGTGCCCTGCAAAGGGCCCTAGCACAAACCCATAGGATGTAAGCCCTTTGCCAGGTGACTCTCTGTCCTGGTTGAATGATCAGCAGGTCCACATTAGCAGGACACACATGTGCTGCAGAAATTAGGCTAGAAGACTGATCTACCCACGGGACTTTTCACAAGGGAACAGAAGTGACCTGGGTGGGAACAGCTGTCCTGCGTGCCATGGGGAGCATTTATTCGTGTGCTCTGCTGCCACAGCCTTAGGGCAAGCTTGGAAGTGAAATGGATGTTTACAAGGAGATAAATGTTGACATGCAGGAGTTCTCTGGATTTCTCAACTCTTTCATGCATTTTGTTACACAGAAATATGTATCAGCAAGGGCTGCTTCTGTCATGGAGATGGCTGAGCAACTCACACTGACACATCCTATGTCTTTGCAGCTATTAGTGTGCAGGTTTTATCTGTGTTAAAGGTAATTCATGTGAGCTCACATATGGTAAACACACCTGATTTATTTGATCTGGGCTGCTTTTACATGTAAATTCTATCCTTTTCCTAAGTAGGATTCACCACGGCATAAAAAATTGAACCACTTGGAGGCTTTTCCTGGTTGGTCTAGTTGAATTTTGCAGTTAACTTCTTTCCTTTTCTGGTTCTATCAATTGGATTTACCTCTATGCAATTCTCCTTTCTTGGGGCATTTAAACACGAATCAAAACTGCAAAGCTTTCCCACTCTGATTGTTTCTCCTCCTAAATCTGTTCCTCACAACTCTTGGTCATTTTTAATTCTCTATTTTCCACTTTCTCTCTTAGTCTCCTACAAATAATACAGTGCTGAAACAGCCATTGGGCCTTTTCTAGTTGTTGAACCTGCAAACCAGCATACTTGGATTGCTGGTGAGGTAAGTAATAAACACAGTTTGTTATGGCTCATGGAAGTGATTCTTGAATTTTGCATGAGACAACTTTGTGACGCAGAGAGCGAGGGCTGCCAGGTACACACCCAAACCCTCTGCTTCCCAACAGGGAGCAATCAGGGAGAACAGCAGAGCACCCAGTGCACTGCACCTTGTGTGTCTATACAGACATGGCTCCTTCTGGAAATGAAATGGTTTATCTGGAGTTATCAGACTGCTGACTGCTCTTTAAAAGAAGTACTTCAGTGCTGGGGAAATAACTGCAGTTCTGTTTGTCAAATCCAGAGGAAGAATGACCCTGGAATTTATTGTCCTGTGTATGTAATTTTTGTATTCAGCAGAAGATTGAAAAGAGGATTTATGAACTAAACAAACATGTTTCCGGAAGACGATGGCGGCTGAATGCCTTTAGCAGCAGTGGGGGCATGGTGAATATATCTCAGCAGAAAATCTTTTATTTTATAGGACAATAAAATTAGTGAATGAAAGCAAAAAGAGAGGTATAGTGGGCCTGGATTTTAACAAGCATATGAATCAGTATCTCATGAGATCTTGCCTGAAAAAAAAAGTAATTGTGTTCGACTGAGCGAGAATGTGCAGGGAACAGGGGGAAAGAATAGGAGGGGGGTAGTCTTGTGACCATGGTTGGAGATTTGACTAAGACAGGGTGGCCTCATCCAGTAGGATTAATTTCTTATTCTGCCAAGGACTTCACAAGGGCATATCACTTTTCTATGGATCTTGGCTTGCCCTCTTTAAATAAAGGACAGTATTCTTGCCTTTCTCGCTTATGAGAATGAGTGCATTTAAAATTGAGTGCTTCCACAAACTCTGCAAGTGGAGACCATGTAATAAGGTCAGCTTTTCCCACCTTGCTATAGTAGCAGTTATAAGAAATTATCAATTTCTTATCATTTCATGCTTTATACACAAGGGGAGCAAACTTTGGTAGCATTTCATACATGTTTTCTGTCAGTGCAACTATTGATGTTGATGAAGCTGCAGAAACAAGAAAAATGAGACAAAAGGTCTTTGTGACTGTGGGACAACCTTTTCCCCATAAGCAACAGTTATACAGCTATTACAGGCAACTGATATTTTATTTTGGGTTTGTTTTTTTGTTGTGGTTTTGTTGTTGTTGTTGTTTGTTTGGGATTTTTGTTTTACTTTATTTGACTAGGGTTGTATGGGAAGAAGAAAAATATTTATCTGGTGCTTGGAAATTTCCCATAGTGACAACAAGAGAGAAATTGTATTTTCTGCTTTTCCTGCATTCTGGAAATAGGGAAGAAGAGGTCTTCATTGGGGCTACACAGTGACCTTTCAGGTTCACAGCCATGTCATTTAGTGTGTGCTTGGCTTCTCAGTGTTTGGGAAAAAAAGAGATTCCCTTCTCTCTCCTTCTGCAGCCTGGGGACACTGCAGTTCCTAGGCCTAGGAACATTTGCTGTTACCCATTCACTCAAAGACATTTGCCAGCCAGAGAGATTGTCTCTAACATAGGCTGAGCAGCTCTTTCTCACTCTTCTGTATCAAACACTTCCCACCTTGAAAACTTCCTTGGTTAAGTGCTCATTTCAAAATCATTATTAATGTATTTGCACAGGGATTGTGGAATTTAATTAGCCTCTTTTGAACTACTCTTCATGTGTTTGTCTAGAGAAACAGAAAATCCCTCCATGACTTGTTTGCTTTCTTCATTCTTTGGTTTTCACTGGAAGGGAAAGATACCGATGGGTTTTGCGGGGTTGCATCCTCCTGGTGCGACTGGTGCTGCATTTGAGGATAAGCCATGGGGCTCTGCAAAGAAAACTGCTGCTTCTGTGGTGCATCAAGACTTCTCCTGTGCAGAGGAGGGTACATGAGCATTGGCACAGGCTGGGCTGCAGAGCACAGTAGGACACTCATTCGACTGGTGAAAAGGATCTATGTGATGTCCAAGCACAAGGCTTGCTCTTACTCCTGAGCCGAGCATGTTTGCACTGTGGCAACTCCGCTGGCTGACCTGGATTCCCATTTCCCTCTTCATTAGTTTCCCTTGGGGAATTCAAATCCCTGACTGTGATTTGAACATATTTCACTTCCATTAGCCAATTGGTACAGCATTATTTTCATCTCACTTCTAGAAAGTCCTTGTTCAAAGCAGTGTTCTGCTACACCATGTGCACAGTTTGTTGCAGGCTGCACACGTACACGCAGCAGGCTGAGAGGAGAGGCTGAGGGAGCTGGGGGTGTGCAGCCTGGAGAAGAGAAGGCTCAGAGGTGACTTCATTGCTGTCTACCACTACCTGAAGGGAGGTTGTAGCCAGGTGGGGGTTGGTCTCTTCTCCCAGGCAATCAGCAACAGAACAAGGGGACACAGTTTTGAGTTGTGCCAGGGGAGGTATAGGCTGGATATGAGGAGAAAGTTCTTCACAGAGAGAGTGATTGGCATTGCAATAGGCTGCCCAGGGAGGTGGTGGAGTTGCCATCCCTGGAGGTGTTCAAGAAAAGCCTGGATGAGGCACTTAGTGCCATGGTCTGGTTGATTGGATAGGGCTGAGTGATCGGTTGGACTAGATGATCTTGGAGGTCTCTTCCAACCTGTTTGATTCTATGATTCTGTGCACACAGAGCTGCAGGCATTCACTTTTCATTTGAATGCTATTTTCAGGTACTTTTCCTCCCTTTTATCTGACCTGGCTGGGCAGAGCAGGATGGAGTTCTGGCGTCCCTTGCTGCCATGGGAGCATGCACATGCGCTCTCTTGTTCTCTTGCAAACCACAGTGGTTATGACCACTGCCTCTGGTAGTGTTGTATTGGTCCCAAATTGAGGAAGGATGACTAACTTAATCACTTGATAGTTTTGATTTCTAAAATTAAACAGCCTGCCACATGTGCAATGCTGTTACTATATTTATGCCAGCAGTTAGCAGACAGCACCAGCCGAGTCAGAGGGGCTTTGCAGCTGCAGCTTGTGCCTGTGCTGTGAAGGGTGCACATGGTGTGTACACAGATGTTCCTTTGCCCTTTTGCTAAATGCAGCCTAGTAGATGTTTCTCTTGTAAAAACAAAAGCACTTGTGCTCATGGAGCTTTCTGGACAAACTCTCAGCCATCACTTTGTAAACATGTCCTGATGCTCCTTGATGCATCTCAGCTCCAAAGTATGGGTGGAAGGCTTGGAGGACTGGATCAAACCCAGGAGACAGTGCAGCATGCCAGAACTGAAGGCTCCAGCCGCAGCACTGCTCTCTGAAGTATCAGGGAGAATAAGTGAGCTGCAGAATGGGGCTTTCCTGGGAAACAGTGGGTGCTCCCCACAACGTGTCAGCTGGAGAGTTGTGGGTGACTCCGGGTGACGCGTGGCAGCACAATGTCCTCACCTGCCTGAGCCTGTTCAGTGACAAAGGGTATGATATGCCTTTCCTTCACTGTTTGCTTTGTAGAAGTTCATTTAGTGCCTTGTAAGTTTACTTGGATTCTAAGAGAGAGGAATAAGCAGTGGATAAAAGCCAAGGTGAAATGTACTGGAGTGGAAGAAGTGGAGCCTTGTTCTTCAGAGGCAGGAGACTGAGGGATGAGATGTTGGTTGTTCTTTCAGTTCAGGCAACATTCCCCTATGATCTTAGACATGTTACTTAACTTTGTTTTCTAGCAGAAAATCTGCTTGTTTAGCCTTAACTAACTGAGAGTGTTTGGGCGAAGCTGAAATATTTTGACATATTAGACCTGATTTCACCAACTGAGTTGGTGACTTACACAAGCTTTTGTTTGGTGTTCAGCAAGTGCTGCTGTGAAGCATTAGCAGCAGTGTGTTTTGGTAGGGTTGCATGTGCTTGTTGAGTAGGTGGCAGGAGAGGGTTTGTTTTTCATTTGCTTAGGGTTTTTATTCAAAGCAGTTGGAATATTTAGGGATTTTTTTTTTTTCTGTCTTTCTGGAATAGAGCTGTGTGAGTCTGGCAAGTATGTGTAATGGAGGCAGAGAGTATTTGAGTGCCTCTTAGGGCAATGTAAATTGAGAAACCTATATTAATTAAATCAGAAAACAACAAATTATAGACAAGTTTCTATGCCTGCTGCACATACTCCTCTCTGGATGCGTGAATGACTCTGAGGTAGAGGGACACCTCAGAGCACCCAAGGGTGATGTATGCACTTCATAACCTGGTGCTGTAACCTGTCACTGGTCCCTGCAGCTTTTGGAGATCATCTTCTACACCTGAACATCATTTCAGTGTCTGTAAGCTGTCTGTAGCTAGTTCATGTCTGATGCTTGAAGTGCTTGAGCCTTGCATGCATGAACCAATTCTCATTCTGTAATTTCCCCAAACCATACCAATTCTTTCAAATTTCATTGAGATACAGAGACAAAATGAACCACTGACAGGTTGTTTTTTCAAAATCTTCTCTCTAGTACTTTTTGGGGTGGCAGTGAGGGTGTGTGGAGTTTTTTTTTTTGTCCACTTCCTTCTGTTCCTTGTTTATTCAGAGCCAAGGAGGAGGGTTGTTGGATTGCTTGCTGTTGTTTATTAAGCTTGCTTCCTTCAGGAAGATTTTCAAGCCCACTGTGGCCAAGGCAGGGAAATGCCTTCCTATGCTCCACCTTTGCTCAGAGGGCTGGAGTCTGGCATACAAAAACAAACAAGAAAATTTTGGAAATAATCCTTTCTTAAAGAGAGACAGACCAGACTCACAGCATGAGAAGTTTTCTTCTGAAACCAGGAATCAGCACTTCCATGGGTTCACAGAGCTGCTTTTGTACCTGCACTGGCAGCAGGCAGGTGAGTTGGTTCCTCTCTCTGGCTTGTCATCTTGGGTGGGTTGACCTCCCTGCTTGGTTTCTGCATGTGAACAGTACTGTATACCACTATTATTAGTAATGACACCTGATAAATTGTTAATATTTGAAAAAGGCTTGAATTTATTTGTGAAGAGCTGCTGTGGGAATGCAAGGGGACTAGTGTTTTGGTTTTATTTGTTTTTTTCATTTTTTTTTCATCTAAGTCCATACTTGGACTCATATTTTAAATGGTAAAGCTGCAGTGTCAAGAAACTTGCTGATCATGCCATCAGTGCATTTGGCCTTGTCCTTTTTGCTGTGCTCTCTCTGCCTCCCATCTGAAAGACAATGTGGGACATATTGATCCTAGCTTTCAGGAGTCATTCTATTTATGAACCCAAATTGCAGTATAAAGGTGCAAACACCATATGAAAAGGGAAGATCTATATTAGAATGACAAAGAGAATAAATTAAAGTGTCCTCCCCTCTCTAATGGTCTGTCGGGTTGCCATTTAGCAGGGGGAATGCCCCAGTGCTATCTACCTGAATGATGCTTTAAAGTCTCCAGCATCAGGGGATTTTCTTGAGCAGAGTATTGATTTGTGTTGTTACATCAAGCTTTTAGCCTTGCAAATGCTTTTCTTTCCAAATCATTAAGGCTGTGATGCACAGCACAAGGGGTGAGGTAGCTCTGCTGCTGTTGTATAGCTACTGCCTGTGATCACCTCCTCCCTCCCTTCCTCTGTTGCAGCCCCATTCAGCTGATGCACCTGGAGGAGAGCAAGGAGAAAAGGAATTGAAGCTGCAAGCCAGGATGGCCTCCGATCTGGGTGAGGAAGGATAATTTTTCAAGAAAGTAAAGACAGTGGTTTGAGCTTTCTTAGTGGTTGAGTCTGGGGTGGGAGAATTGGAGCACAGCCCAGGGTGGTGGTCGGGGTCCTCTGGGTGGCTACGTGGTTCACAGAATGGTTGTGGGGGAGGATTGAGAGCTGCCATCAGCGTGTTTATTCCTGCTTGAACAAGGAACCTCTAGATAAACTCAGTTATCATACAAACTCACTTTCCCACCTCAAGACTGAAGATAGTTGAAGGTAAGTGATGATAGGGCAGGACTGGAGGACTATTACTAATATCCAGCTGAGGTTTAGACCAAGCACCAGGTTTGTCATTGAGAGATTAACACAGCTGAATCAGTAAATCCAGTAAATTTCAGATCTATCCATCTTACTGTTTGACAGGAACTGCTTGCAGACAGGAGCATGTTACTGCATGTTCCCTCAGCCTCCTCCCTCTGTCACTTTTCCTTCTTTTCCTAGCCTGGCTTCCTGCTTTCAGGGCTGTTCCTCACCCCAGAGGAGTGAGAGGATGCTGCAATGGAGGTAGATGCTGTGAAACTGTTGTCCTCTGCCAAAGATTGCAGAGACACCCATGGGGATGCCCAGGCAGGCTAAGGATTATCCACAGTGGGAGTAGTCTCCTCTTGCAGTTGTGTTGGGGGGGGATGATGTTAGTATCAGCTCTTTTGCTCTGGAGGAAGGAAGGGGGGAGGGAGGCTGTCTTGCCTCTTGGCTGCTTCTATTTGCTGTTGGCTGTTTCTCAAATCCTGTGCAGCATCACTGCTGTCTCTAAATAGCTTTGTCCCAGGAGCTCAAAGGGCTTTAGAAACTAGTGTGTGTCAGTCTCCCAGCTGCTTCTCTGTGGAAAGATACAGGTCTTCTCCATTCTCTGTGGACAAGCCAAGGTCTCACACACACCAAACAACCATCTAGCGGTGCACATCTGACCTTCAAGTAGTTATTCTTGTCCCAACATGTTATTTAGCATAATGGACCACAACCCTTCATCTAACAGAGCTGCCCCCCTTTGCCAAACCATCTAAAAGCCATTTCACACAGGATTTCAGGTTTCTAGTGTTTCCCACTGGCTGGGGCATGATCCAACCACCTGCTGTCCCTGCCCATCCACAGTTGCAGGAAGTCCAAACGCTGCTAAAGGTGTTCCCTTTCAGATTGTGTGCAACACTCTCCTCCCTTCTGCTGCACAGCAGTTGGTAAAAGTTGATTAAATCCCCTTTATTACAAGGGAAGAAGCAATCATCTAGGACAGGAACAAATCAGTGTTTTCCCAGGCTGTGGTTAGTCATTCTCAGATTGGTCTGGCTCTCTGATCCTCTAGGCTTGTGTGCACGAGGCCAACAACCTGGGTCCTTCAGGTCTAATAAAGCTGTTTCATTTCAGGTTAGGACAAGATTTTTGCCCTTAATAATCCTGACTTCATTGCTGTGGTGAGTTCCTGGGAGACACGGAACTGTGTCTTTCCTGTTACAGAAAGGAGACAGGTGTCATGATGTGACCACAAAAATAACAAGTGCCAGAGACCTGCTAGCTTTTGGGTCATCTGCCCCCACAGTTATTTGCATCTGAGTTCCTCGTGGGAAGTAAGGCTGGAAGAGACCTGGAGAAATTGTCTAAACACTTCCACTGCCCCAAGATGGAGTCAGCTCACTCAAAGATTTCTTTTGGTGCAGCATAGCATAGTATGGGCCCTGCCACCCTGGCCACTTCTTCTTGTTGAACAACCCTCTGGCATATAAATAGATGCTTCCCAGGTAGGAAACTGCAGTGCCTTCTTTTCTCTGCATCACACAATCATTTTGAAGAATGCTACCAATCCAGATCCCGGTTTGTTTGCAGCAGCAGTTAAAGGCAGCCCATCTCATTGCTCTAGAGACACGATGTTTAGTCATCCTTCACCTAAAACAGTAATTCATGCACACAAATTGTGTGTGTTAAGCTGGAGCATCAGGAACAACTCTATTTGTGCTTTGATTTAGTCTTTAATATTTTATTGTCTATCGTGTCTCCATCCAGACAGCTGAAATAAGAGGCATCACTAGGAAGAGTTTCCCAGGCTTGCTGACAGCCTGTGTGCTTGGGGAAGTGACAAGCCTCCCACCTTAGCAAGCAGCAGAGAACACTTTTCTGCCCCCCTCCCCCAGTCCACTAGTGTGTCAAAACCTTGAGTTTTGTGTAAAGTTGTTAAATAAGCTTCTAGGCAAAATAAAAGATCAAAAGGGGCCTAATTAGCTGCAGTCTGCTTAGGAATTGTGGATGTTCACCTAGTTTTATAAATTGACACTTTTAACATTAGAACTCAAAGCAAAAAGCGATGTAATTATTCCCTTTTTTTTTTTTGAAGCTTAGGTTTAATGTCTTTATTGAAAACTGGGAACTTCTGTGGCATCTCAAGATGCTTTATTCTATCAAATCTGGAGCAAGTAATTTTTCATTTTGGATTGTAATGTGGTATAAATGATAAGGGCCTGATTCGGAAAGCTTCCCCCCACTCCCCACCCTTGGCAGCCTGACTAGAGAGCTTCGGAGTCACATCACAATAACCCAGAAGATAATCTATGGTTTGAGTCTTTGTGAAGCTGCTCACTTCAATACAAGGGAGAGTGAGATTTTGAGCTCATAGTGAGGGTGCTTGAACCTAGCTTGTCTTCACAGGATTTTTAGTTCTTTTTATATCTTTTACCAGACACAGGATGCCGGGGCAAAAGTTTATTTCTTCTGTGACCTTCCTGTGCTGCAATCCTGTCTCTGGGAGTGTTTCAAGTCTGAAATCTCAGAGAAAGTAGCAGGTAGTTGAGTGGAGAGCATATAGTGGCTAAAGGAAAGGAGGAATGAGTGATAGGTAGATGAGTTTTGCTACAAATCTTTGAGTTTTGTTCTGTGCGTTGTGCATGGTTCAAACAATCAGGACATAATTTACTTTCACATGTTAAACCTCAATAAACTTGACCTCAGTAACCTAGAGAAACATGGGTAGATGAGGGGAGGGGCATCTCCAAGTTGTGTTAGGGCTGAATGGGTTACAAATTTTATTTATACTGTGGCAGGACATACAGGCTCCATTTAGAACCAGAGGCTGATGGTGCTGGTGTTTTACTAACGCATAGGAAGTCCTGGTGCCTGCCCTGAAGACCTTACCACCCATAGAGACAAATGGCAAATACAGAATTTGTCTGAGGGTGACTGCAGAAAAGGGTCAGTCCTCCAGCGAACTTTAAACTGTTTTTGGATGTTTATCCAAAGCTTTGTGCAAATGGAGGTGGGTTTCTTTGATCTGAGATTCTCATGAGAACTGTCTTCTGTAATTTCAACTGTTCCCTGGCTTGTGTCAGAAGTACGAGTGGAATCTTCTCGGGGATTTGGCACAGCCCAGGTTTTAACTGGGCTGGAAGGGAAGTGGGCCAGGATTTATGCATCAGAACAGGGCTTGCAGTGAAGAAATTTTTATTGGCATCTTTTATATTGTCCTAATTCAAAAGTTTCAATTCCTGATGATGATGCTGGGCATAGGTTCAAGGTTTCATTTGCGCTTGGCTCGGCTCAGATGCTGGAGGAAACTTCCATGATGGGAGGCAGATCCTTTTCCTTCAAAAAACACTATTTCTCAGTAGACAGTAGGATCAGATTAGAGCTTCCTTTTAAGAAACCAGTAGGGATTTGCTTGCATTTTTCCAACTCCTGCTTCTCTGCTGCAGTGTGGTGATTAAAGAAAAGCTTTTCAGGTGTCCTTCTGAGCATGATCTGGCTACTTGCTTCCATGGGGTTTTCAGTAATTAGAGCTCACTGAATGAAAAGCTTGATAGATTCATGTATTATAGATTCATAAAGGTTTTTCTGAAAGAATGGGTGTTCATTTGTTATTAGTCCTAAATTCTTGGCTAACTAGTAAGCAGATGTTGCTGTCTAACCCCAAGACAGCTGCTTTCTGGAGAAGGTTCAGTTATTCCTTCTTTGTGCATACTCTGTATGGGCTTTGCTGCCGTACAGTATTTGTATGGTCCAAGACCTTTTCCCATTTACCACTTACTTAGATGCTCAGTGGCTCTGGTGGGAAGAGACAGAGCTCAAAAGCAACTCTGAGAGTCACTGCAGCTTGATGGAATGAGTAGCTGATGCAATTGAGTGGCTAATGTAACATAAGGCTGCTTTTTATGAAGGAGTTAATGAAGGGGAATCTCAGTCCTTCTGTCCCACCCAGAGCATGTTCTCTCTGGCTGTACGTTGACTGGAGGGCTTGACCTCAAATAACCAAGCAAATGTCATGGAGCTACTCTGTGCATCAGATTTGTTTTTGGAGAGAGCTTGACATGCAGAGCACCACTCCTTGGAAGCTGAGCTTGAACAGCACAGAGCAACTTGCATCTGGCTCTCATGCTGCTGTAACAGTCATTAAATAACAATTTCATGTTTCAGAGCTCAATGTTTTTGTTTAAGTATTGCATAAAGATTTTCTTTTAAGAGAATTTAGCTTAATCATTTGGTTGTGTGGCTGACCTGAGCACTGTAAGTCTGCAAAATTCCCAAAGTGCACCAGAGAATGAAAGTCCTTCTGATTCCATAAACTGTGCAAGACAAAGTGACTGGACCTTGTGCTCTGCACTGGGGGACATGAATGCATGCATGTGTGAGAGGCAGAAAACCAGCACTTCCACCAGAATACACAGCTGCTGTCTTAGCTGAAGTGAATTCACTCTGGTTTTAACTTTAACTTAGAGCAGGCAGGTTGGTATAATATCTTCGTAAGTTGCCTATTATACCAACCTGCCTGCTCTAAGTGCTTCATTTAGAAGTGTGTGATTTTCCTCTTTTCCCCCCAGTCCTCGGGAACATGCAGGTCTTGTAAATTCCAGTTATTGTTTAACCCTTCAGAAAGGTACCCAAGTTGCCCCTCAAACCCACTGCATTGCCCCTAAATAATCCCTAGTGCTTTAGTGCCAATCCAAAAATATCCAGAGTGTAGATCACTAGTTAGGTAACAGAGAAGTTCTTATCTGAATGTGGGTTATAACTACCCATTAAAGAGCTGGATTAGAGGGGTTATTATATGTATTATAACTAGGTTCTGAAACCTACAAACTAGGGCATTAATCATGTAATTATGTAACTTATGATAACCTAAAAATGCTCCCTCTCCGAACAGCCGTTGCAAATTTGATCTTTTCTTTGCTGAAGTGACCTGTCAGCTGCTTGTTGTGATTCATTAAATATGTTACAACTGAGTCATAATCATCCAATGCATCCAAACCCAAGGATAACCCTTTTTGTTTTCTCTGGAACAAGCTGTCACTGGTGTTGATGTGTGTCTCCCTCACCTACAGAAGTCTTAGTTCTGGTCTTTGTCTTAAAGCTCACTTCCAATGTTTTTGGTTGTTGAGTGTTTCTTAGGAGTTCTGTTTTCTCTATCAGCATAGAGAAAACAGAAATTTGTAAAATAATATTAACCTCTCCAATTCCTGGACTTTTGTAAACTGAATTTCAGGTTGCTTGATTACTTTCTTTTGACCATTACTTTTCCAGAAGCATTCTTCAGAGCACTGGGTTTTCCTTTCATTTTCTCTGACACATTTTGGATTCAGAAAAGATAGAACTCTGATTGCTGCTGGATGGGGCTTACAGGTGCAGATAATGTCTTTTATTAGACAAACCTGTATGGCTGAAGAGCTTAGGCAAACTTTGAGGGATCTGAGCCCTTCAAATCTGAAACAGAAGCTTTCTGTGTTAAGTGCATGTCGAATAAGCAGCTGCTTGGGGTTTAGTTTGTTATGTGTCACTTAGACCATCTCAGCAGGGGAGGAGATGTAAGTAGAGGAATCTCTAGGTCATAACAATGACTATAAAATATTGCTACATTATTTGTAAGCATCATCTGGGGCACTTGTAAGGAAGAACCTGGGAAAGATTTGTTCCTCTTGAATGATCTAGTACCAATATATTCATATAAAAGTTCCTATTTTATGTTTGTGTCCTCCAGAAATGTTTCAGATGTGCTTCAAATTTTCTTACCTTTTATTCTCTGCAGGCTTTTGCAGGAAGCTCAGAAAATGGCTTTTACATTTATAGCCTTTTCTGCTCTGACACAGGCAGAGTCATCTTCAACACGGTAGCTGAAACCCTGTTCCTGAGGCAGTGAGTTCATGGAGAAGGCCACATATGACTGACAACACTGAGCTAGTGAGATCTGCTGCTCTGGTTTTGTTCAATGATTACCCTGGTCTGACAAAGGTTCTACCATGAGCATTGTGGTAACTTCTTAAAGCTGATTGGGAGCTATTTAAGAGTGATAAAAATCAGATATTTCTGACCAAGGTGATCAAAGGAAGAATTCAATGATACTACAATAGGTGCTTGGAGTTCTCCGGGCATTGCCATCAGTATTGTTTAATGACCCAAGTGCTATGGCTGTGTTGGGCAAATAGCACCTTTGGCAGGTATATAGAGAAGAAGTTCACAGGAGACAGATTTCAGAGCCACAACAAAACTCACTCACAAACTCTGCTTGCCTTCAACACTGGTGGCTGCCGCATTGTGAGTCAAGAGATTGACTCCACTTCCAGAACCCTGATTTATTCAGAAACCTGCATATTTCCTCTCTCAGGTTTCAAACACGTTGCTTGTGGTCTAAAGGCAACAGTTTAACCAGCTGAGCTGTTGAAGGTTTCTTTCTGGCTGAGGTTACAAGCACATGTTAAAAGCTGGTGTCAGGTGAACTTTGTCTAATAGGATTCTGATATTTTCCTCTAAGAACAAAGGTGATTTAATGTTCCTACCTATAGGAATATGCTGCTTCAGGAACACAAATCATCTAGTCCACCACACTGAAAGATTTTGGCAGCCAGTGCTAAGGAGTTGGCAATCTTGCTGCACGGAAAGCATTATACTGTGAGCTTAGTGAGAGTAACCACCAAGTCTCCAGGGAACATGTTTTCCCCATGTTTTCTTTCACCCAAACTTTGTAGTCATCCTTGTGCTGCTTGGTGTGCAGAGCAGAGGCTGGGGGAACCCTGACTTGTTTCATCTCAGGACTTTCATGCCTCAGTCCTCCCAAATTGCCTGAACTTGCCACAGGTTGGAACTGTATGAATCTCCCTCTTGCTCCTGCTGACCAGCAACCAGCAATTTCCCAGGCATCAAGTACGTGTGTTTGCAGTATTGAGTCATTTCTTTGGGGCTATTGTTTAAGGCTTCAAACCATGGAAGGAAACCAGGAGCCTGTTTGGATGTCACTAAAGGTCACTGGCTATTTTTATAGATTACATTAAAGAAAACCAAAACTGCACAGAGAGAATATTCAATCTCTAAAGGCAGGACTCTGGAATAAATTTTCCTTGCCAAAATATCACAAATCACCACGGAGCAACTGCCAACTGATTTTTCAGGGGCTCGTAGCTTGGC
This sequence comes from Ramphastos sulfuratus, assembly GCA_013399055.1. Lineage (NCBI taxonomy): Eukaryota > Metazoa > Chordata > Aves > Piciformes > Ramphastidae > Ramphastos > Ramphastos sulfuratus. The sequence continues at coordinate 370,644 of WBNM01011709.1, read as the reverse complement.
CAAAGGTGTCTTACTCTCCCTATTAAAAAAATTAGTCTTTGACCTTCCTGCTAAATTTTGAAGCAGTGCTCCAACTGCAGTGCTGAGCCTATTCAACCAAACACGATATCAATGCAAGAGATATCAATGATTTGTTTGCTTTTAACTTGGGTAAAAAGTTTTCCTGTGGTGGGTGCATTAGCTGAAATTTTCACCCCGAATTCCAGCTGGGGCAGACAACCAGCACGGAAAGCTTTAATTCAAAAGACTAAAGTCTGACAAAATACTAAGCAATCGGAGTCTTATAATAGTGAGTTTTGTGCAGTGTGGTCAGCCTATCAAAGGGAAACAATTTTTCTGTCTGTTTTGGTTTTGATGTCATTCCATCAAACATTTAATTGGGAGACACAGCTTTAGCTTCAAACTCATTCTGAAGCAATGAACATTAGTCAGACATAAACAAATGGGCTGAGGGCAAGCTACATGACTGCTAAGTGGTGGGGAGAGATTTTTAACAAGGAGCTTTGCAAACTGTTTTCCTGAATGTGAACGATTGCTGCTGAGCAGAAGACAGACCTCAGCTGGCAGAAGCAGGGCTTGTGCCGCAAATGGGAGGCACCTGAATTGTCTTGAGCAAGGTATTCAGAAAAAGCAGCTCAGGTTGGAAATGTTCTTGTGTGCAGGACTCCGTGATCTTGAAGGTCTTTTCCAACCTGACTCTGTGACTGGCGTTGCAGTGATCCAGGAAGGGAGGTGGTGGACTTCGACAATGTGGTGCAGTCGAATGGCAACTTGATCCGAAAGTCTGCTAGCCTGGTTTCCTGGGGACAGCAGGAGTGATAGTCTAATGGTCTGAGGGCAAGTTATGAGGTTCAGTTGGAGGTTATGAGCTTAAATTGGCCCCCGTGCAAATGTGGGTTGAAATGATAATATGTACACAGACAGAAACTGTGCAAGCAGCAAGTTTCTTGAAAAATCTTACTCGCAGTGACGAGACCTCAGACAGACACCATAGCAAATGGAACAACCTTTGCTAGTTCTCACTCATCGCCACTGCAGAGTGTTACAGTTGAGGGACCGCAGGCCAGAGGCAGGTGGGACTCACTTAAGGTCTTACCTCAAGTCAGAGCACAGCTGAAGGTTTGTTCCCAGGTCTATGGTCTCACCGCTGGAGCAGGCTGCCCAGAATTACTGGAAGTGCATTTGGTTTTGATCTTTGCACTCCTCTTCTTGCTGAGGTGCCTGGAATTTATCTCCAAAATGTTTTGGAGGGGAAATGTGATCATAAAGCTAGAGCTTTGGGCTATGCATGCTTCTTTTCAGGCTCCTAACATCTTTGAAAGGAGTAAGTGTTGCAGGTGCCTCTTTTGTTTTTTTGACAAGGAGAGTAATGTTGGTTTTTTTTTTAAATAACATTTTAATCCCTTGCACTGAGTTCATGTTAGCTCTAGCTTAACTCAGCCCACACGGCAGGAACTTCAGGAGGTGTTTGATGTTTGTTAAAATAGGTTTGGGTCTCTTTTGCTTTTATGTCCATACCAGTAACTGGGGCCACAACCTTTGTTGTAACTGTAGATAGAGAAGTCCTGCCCTCAGTGGCTTAAGTGAGAGAAAGCTGCTCGGCCCTGGGGTGAGGTCTGCTGAGCAAACAGTGTGCCCAGCTGAGCCTTCAGTTCCTGTCCAGCTCCTCACACAAAACTCCATGCTTCCTCCCCTGTATCTCTGGAGCCTCGTAAGACCCTTCCTCTTCCCAGCATATTGAATTGCAGCTGTCTCAAGCTGATGGGCAGCAAATTGCCGCTCCTGAGTCTGTCCTTGTTTTTTCCCAAGCTGAAGGAAAAGGCTGAATGTTCCCAGTTTCTGCAGTCATCAGCCAAGTGTCCTAGTGAGCTCATATCTGCCCTGTTGAGAGACATCTGCACCAATCTCAGCAGGGGGAGAACATGACTACGGCCAAGAAGTCAGTGTCAGGCAGGCATCGTGCCTGCTTTACCAGGCTGATGGGAACAGACAGGGACAAAGGTAAAGCTTGTGGCATGAAAAGGCTGCTTGTTGCAGTGTTTCATGGCCAGTGAGCATGACCAGCCTTCAGGGCTAATTACCAAAGGAGAGAGAAGTATGTTCTTGTCAGCAGACCTACAGGGTTACTATTTAATGAAGCAGATATGCATTAGCTTGTTCAGTGGCATGAGTGAGTAACTGACTTGTGTCCACAAGGATGTAGGTGTGTGTGGTGGGGTGCTTCAGGTCGCCTTCAACCCCAGCCTTCTCTCTGAGTATAGTTGGACACAACCCTCCTGTCAGCAGTGATGATCTGCAAACCACGTTCCAGTTCTCCAGTTTTTCCTCTCTACCTTCTCATGACTCCTTTTTTTCCTCTACCTTTTCCTCCTTTTCCTACCTCAGCACCTCTTGTTCATTCCATCCCATCCTCTCACAGTTTTCCACCCCATTTTTCCTATTTTTCAATTACTGATGCTGAACAGCAGCATCATCACAATTCCATCAGGTCTGCCCCAGTTCCCTGCTGGTGGTTTGTGGTGCATGTGTCAGCCATGAATGATCAGTATCCTCACGTACTTGCATCAGGGTACCCCACCCACCACAGTTACTCAGCACATCTGTCTCCAAATGTTACTCAAACCAAGTGTTGTGAGGCACTGAAGACATCTTGGTATACAGTTGTGTGCTCAGCCTCTCTTCAGGCTGTGAAAGTGGCTGCCAGCCCCCAAGGAGAACATGAGACTGGGATGCAAGAGTCAAAGCTGTGCTACCATGTGGATGCTGTGGATCCCAGCCTCCTGTTCCACATCTCTACAGATGTGGAAAAGCAGCCTGTGCTGGCTCCAGGACCTGTCTCCAGCCCACTTGCAGTGATGCTAGGAAATGTGCTTGTTTAGAGTTGTGCTGCCTGTTAAGGAGGGCTTGAATCTGGATTAGAAATGAATTGTAATGAGGCCAGCATAATTTTATTAAATATATAATTTCCCAAAACTTATTTACAATTAACACACAGAGATTCTGTTATGCAGTTGGTAGAACTATTTTTTGCAGTATGTATGTACGTGTATATGTGTGTGTGTGTATATAAAAAATCAGATTTATTTCAATGATTTTAAAGGTTTTAGAAAATTTGAACCAGAGAGTCTTGCAGCACAAACTGCTGCTTAAAGGTTAAATGTAAACTTTCACAAATTTTAGAAAAGAGAGTTAGTTTACTCACTGCTCAGAGTCTCAATGTTCATAATCCAAAAGTATATGTAGAAGCATAAAGGAGGAAAAATATAGTCCCAGCCACGTGGTGGCTTTCCACATGGTGATGATGCAGTGAGGTTGTGCTGCTTGCATAGCTCCAATGGAGCAGATCGTCTGAGAAGATCCACAGACACAAGGTGAATCCTCTGTGGCTCTCAGGAGGTCATCAGAGCAGTCAGCCACCTGGGCAAAGCAGAATCCAGGTTCACAGGCTGGAGCAGTCCAATTGGGCACTGTGTATAGCAAAGGAGTCGGCCCTTGGGCTGGAGCAGCGGCTGGCAGGTCCTGGTGTTGCGGCTTGTAGGTAGGATGTTGCTAGGTCATCACCTAGACTCAGCCATAGTTAAATGGACTCGGGCTGGGCTGAGTTCAAGTGGGCAGCTGTATCCCAGCATGGGGCAAGCCATTTCAGTGCAGAAGATAGGTAGGGTCAGGTCTGCTGTTTGTGGGGGAGGCAAGTCCCCAGCAATGCATGGTGCAAAGCAATGCAAACAGAGGACAAAAGAAAGGCAGCAGCAGCAAACAAACAAGTTGGCTAAGGTTTTAAGCATTATCAACAGATAAAAACACCTCTGATCCTAAGTTATTTCACCAGAAAAGGGAGATGCACATGCCTAGCATCCATGACCTGTGTTTACCAAAAACAAAGCAGGGTGCAAAACAAGGCCAGATATGGTGTCTTTGTGGTAGACTGAGAGGCACCAAGGCTTTTGTCTGCTTTCCTGCTTCCACCCGGGGAAGATGGGGTGGGGGGATGACACAAAGAAGGTGGGTATTCAGGTAGGTGTTTAGGACATGTCTTGGATATGTATTTTAGGTATAATTTGGATCTTCCACCACACTGCTTCAGCTCTCCATTTCTACCAACAGGATCCAGACCTGTGCTGTCTGCTGGGAAGGGGCCTCCTGCTACACTGGCTGCTGCTGACCTCACAGGGGACATGGAGCTGCTGGCTGTCACAGCACCAAAGGGAGCGGAGAAGGATGCAACAGCATCACAAGCCACGGTGGAAGGAGTAGAAAAAGCTGCAGCAACAGAGGAGGTGGAAAGCCCAGAGGCAGAAGGTCCAAGTGGAAAGATGGGCACTTCTGAAGGAGCACCAGCAATAGTGGTGGAAGCATCAGAAAACACAGAGTCAAAAAGAACTGCTGAGGCATTTGCCCGGGCAGCAGAGAGGATTGCAATATCAGAAGTAGCCAAAGTGTTGCAATCAGCAATAGCTGAGGTAGGGACCAAAGAAGCTTCAAGTTCCCACTGAGGTGAAAGGGCTCTGTGCATGCTCCTCTTGGCTAGAGTCACAGGTACCTGATGGCTGAGGGGCTGCAGCACTGAAGCTAAACCTGACTTTTCAACCTTTCCCTCTCAATGCTCTGAATCCTCTCTGATGGATGGGACCATATTTCTGCTTAGCCACGGGCTATGGGGAGAGATCTTTATTCTGGAAGAATTGAAAGCAATAAAGAAAAACAAAAACCAAAACAACGAAACAACAAAACCTCCCAGGAAACAACAACAACATTAACTCCCTGAAATGTCTGCTAAGAGTTTGTGCTCTTTTCCCATCTGGTTTCCCTCTGTCTTTCAGACAATCTCTTTTTCACGACAGCGGGCATTTTATCACGCCTGGTGTAGTTAAGGATGCAAAGCACTCTCTGTTACAACCTCACTGGCCACATGCTCATCCTGTTCTAAAGCATTCATATTTGGGGATCAAAAAAGGTCCACTGGTGGTGTTTACTCAGCCAAGAATTTTTATTTGACATTTGAGCAATTATGCCTTGTGTGTTCCGTGAGTTTGCCGAGGGTGATAAACCTACTTTTCCCATTTGAAAAACCTGACTTTTAACATTGATGATGTGGTGACGGATTTTCAACAGGGCTGGGAATCAGGTTTGCCAGGGCTCAGTGCCCAGTCCAAGCACTAGGTTTTTCAGATGTGTTCAGCACCCAGAAACTCCCTGTTGGGCGTGAGGGCCTTGGACAGGTTTATTCCCATGTGTAGAGCTTGTTTGAAAAGCTGCCTGCCTGCCACACCACCAAACAACCACCTTCTGCTTGCAGCAAAATCTGGATCTCATCTCCCTGGGCTCTGATTTCATCCTGGTGTGCAGGGCTAGGTTGCTGCTATTCACTCTTTCCTGGGCCCCAGAGTTGTCTTGAGTACATGAATATATTCTTTGAACCTATCCCCCTACTTTAGACAAGTAGCTTCACTTAGGAAGGGCTCTTCAACACTTGTTTGAATTTTGTGGGTTTATGTCTTGTACAGATCATCTGGATTTAGGCACATGCCTTAATTTTTAAATATCAGCATGTTATATTCTAGTGACTTTTCCAGTGCTTATGTATTTATTCTCTTGTTTTTTTCAGCTCAAGGAGAAGAGGAGGAGCACATGGCTAAAGCCAAGTAATGCCACTCAGCAGGAGAAGAATAATTCAGTGGAAGAGGGACAGGTGAAATGAAATGAAGTAGTAGTGATGTTCTGGGTCATGCTTAATAGGGAACCAGCATCTTGACACTGTGACTACTGCTGGAACACAATAGAGCTTCCAATTACATCTCTCCTGTGACTGCCCATAGTGTTAAAAATAAAGGTGTGCTGTATTCCACAGACAGCAGTGTCCATGGTCTTTTGAAGGCCCTTGTCTCCTGATTTTGTGAAATGACAGCTCTTCATCCTCTTTCTCAAAGATGAGCAAGGAGTGCTGGTCATGTTGAGAAACATGATACTGACATGAAATTCTGTGAAAGAAGAAATTCTCTATGAAGTAATTTTCACATCTGTAGGCCAAGAGATGGTCCATGGCAGCACAGTTTAATTGATTTAGTTTCACATCTTAGCAGAGAAAGTGCATCTACCAGTCTATCCAATTTACTCCACCTGTGAAGTTTCTTTCCTAGATGGAAATGGTTAAATATGATCTTTTTTTCTTTCTCCTTTCCTTTTTTCCCTCCTTTTTCTCTTCTCTCTTTTTTCTTTTTCCTCTTTGTAATATTTTTCCCTTTTTTCTCTCTTTCAGATCTTTTTTTTTTGCTCTCCTCTCTCGACTCCCTCTGCTCTGCTCTCCTCTCTCGACTCCCTCTGCTCTGCTCT
>WBNM01011709.1:336778-364177 GCA_013399055.1 Ramphastos sulfuratus | reverse complement strand
TTTTTTTTTTTTTAATTAATCTGGAGCAGTGATTAGGAAAGGTCTCTCCATCCAGGTTGATAATGACATGCAGGACAGAAGAAGTCCAGATGAAATTCAAGAAATGGGAAACAATATCTTTATAACACTGGTGGACTTGTCAGCACAGCGTTCCCCAGGCAGTGTAGACTGATGATGCAAGCAGGCTTCTGGTTTTTGTGTGATTGCTTCCTCAGCCTATGAAGTGTATAGGTAAGTCTGTGTTGTACTAAGTAAGAGTTAGATGGTGGTGCAGTCAGCATAAGAGGTAAGTGGTGATAAACTGTTGTGAAGAGCATGGTATTAGAGCAAAGCCAGTCATGGTGTGTATCTCCCAGGTTCTCCCGTGGAGGATGATCTTGACTCGGAAGTGCCTGATGCCTTCAGCAAACGTCTGTGTAGTTAATTCCTTCCAAATACTTCATGGTTTGCTGCTCCAGGTTTGTTTAGTAGCCTGGGGATATGGGGTCAAGTCCATAGCTGGATAGAATATTTCTGAACCAAATGCAGGTGACAATATCACACAAGATCACTTGTGTGTGATCTGTTGCTGCACCTCATCTGGGGTCTCTAGACAGTGTCACCGAGTACTTCAGGTGATGCAGAAAGCAGCTTCCTGAGCGCAGATGGCTATGAGTGAAGCTGTAGCACTTTTGGAAAGAGTCAAAACTACAACCCTGAATTCTGCCCCAAAATCCATACAAGCATTGCCAACCTATCTCTACATTCTGGTGTAGCTGCAGCTGGATGTGATATGCTCCATATACTTTACTTTCAGCTTCCAGTGGTGTTTCTGTGACATGCAGCAGCGTTTGTTCTGGTGCATCCCAGAAGTGGCAGCACATTCATAAGAGCTACGTTACCATATTTCATGCTATTGTCTGTTTTTCTTGGGGACTGTGGGGACTCTGACAAAATGACTCTGACAAAATGAGATGGGAGAGTGTCAGTGTTCTGCTGCACTGAGTTGGCTAATGATGAAGGTCTCTCTCTGGCCTCCTCTCGGGAAAGGTGTCCCTGTATCACAGCAAAGGTTTCAGTGCCAGGCTTGGGTCTTTGGAGTTCTGCAGCGCACCCAGTACCTGGTGCACCTCCACTAGCCTCTCTTCTCTGTGTAGTGACAGGTTGGGGAGGAGAGAGGAGTGGAGAACAGCAGCGTCTGATTAAAACTCAGCCCCCTGGCCCTAGATCTAAGGAGACAGAACCCGCCCTCCCTTCCCTTACCATAATTTTATTTTATTACAAAAAGAGCCCATATTAAAAAAGCTCATGATTATGTTTTCTGTTCACCAAGACTTTTCCTGTATTCGACCTTTGGATAACCTCCAAGGCTTGCAAACATTTGAAAGGAGTAAAGGAGCTCATTTTATTGCAGGGCCTCAGCATACATTCTTTCCAGCCTATCTTTAACATCAGTTGACAAGAATTATATAATTGCAGTCTGTGATCCCTTTAAGGCTAAAATGTATTCGTTTTCCCTCAAAGAACACTTTAGGTTTCAGAGTTAAATGTATCCCCTTTTTAAAAAAAAAAAACAAAAAAACATTTGGGATATTCTGCAAAAAGCCTTTTTCTCTTAAACTGGCAGGACTCTTTCCACCAAGTTGCATGGATTTATTTCTAACTGTGGTTTTAAGCTCACATGTTAACAAGTGGAAGAATCTGCCTCCAAATCCCAACCTGTGTTTCTCATTCCATTGGAAAATTAGTGGGTTACAGAGAACACACAGCGGGAATTATACTCCTTAGGTGGAATTAAATAAAATTTCAACGTACTGCTTTAATCAAATTAGTGTCTAATGTTAATTGATAGACATCCTGGAGATGGACAGGTAGCTGGATTGTATTTGAGCTTGAATTTCAGAGACATGATGCAATCTGCTGGCTCAGGAAGGAATTTCTGATTTCCTATCAGAATGGCATCCGCCACCATGTTTTGGGAAGCCATAGGTATACTTGGACAGGAGCTGAAGAATGATACCAAAAAAAGAAGTCTGAAGATATTACCTGGAATTTAAAAAATGAGTGGGCTCTTGCCACAAAGACATTCTGCTGGCATCTGTTCTCACCGTTCAGGTTTTCACTGGCGCTTGTGCTTCTGGAGAGTAAAAGGCCAACGTAAACATGTGAGTATTCCTGGGAGCTTTTCATGCCAGTTGTGTCTGAGTGTCGGGGCCAGCAGTACTCAGATCCTCTCTTTGATTGGGACAGAAATTACACCACCGTGGTGCTCTGAGCACATCCAAAGCACTGCTTGAGTGTGGGGCAAAACGTTCAAAGAAACTGCAAAAACCCTCACCCCTCTGAGTATTTCTGGGCAGTGGAAATCAGAGGGAGCAGCAGTCTGGTCTTTTAGTATTTGTGGGCAAGAAAGGAAGTGAAATTTGTCTGGTAAATTGGCTGTTAGGAGTGATTGAAGCTGGAGAGGAGACTGGAGTCAGTGGGCCGGTTGTCTGCCGTGGTGCAGCAACAGGGGCAGTGTGGGGTTGAAATCAAGCAGTTTGAGGGGGTTGTTCTTAGTTTTACTATGGGCTTACCCCAGACCTCAGTTTGCCTACCTGAAAAGAGAACAGTGGCAAGCAGCATACCTGTCTTTATGCTCTTTTTCCTAAGCGCTTGAGGAAGTGCAAATTTTTATTCCAAATAGTGTTTGCCAGTAAAAATGGGTTCCTTCTTCAAATATTTAGTTAATCTAACACTGATTGCCCGCATTCACTAAGGGGAGGAGGGGACAGGGGCAGCATTCCTGTTTTTATAGAGGGGGCAGGTTTGAAAGGGCTGTAAATGTGTGTTGCAGGGGCTGGATACAATAGCCTCAGAGAGAGGAGCCAGTAACAGAATCCTTTTAATGAACTACAAGCCTGCAGTTTATAAACTTGGATGCAGATTATACTCCTGCCTAGTGTATAAAAATAACCACATTTGGATGCCTTCATGGCCAAAGGATCTTATAACCTGTGAAGTTTTTGCTGCCTGTTTTTCTAACGTAGGCAGGACCTATGTAATACCCTGCACTGCACTGAAAGGGAAAATCTCCAGTCTGTTAAGCTGTTCCCTGCCTTTGGTAGCCTCTGTATCGGGATTCACATTCTTGTTTCTGTTTCAAACGGGAGACTAGTTTACAAGGCAAGTTCCTCCTTGGAGATCACAAGAGGCTTTCTTTCCCCTTTCTTTTTCTGAGAGGAAGGATTAGGTCACCAGTAATACCACTTGCTTTTTTATTTTTTTTCTGCTTTGGGTAATCTGCTCTCCAAGATGTCCATGTTACAAGAGAAATAAAAAGCTTTAAGTGAGCACAGGATTTTTTCCCTCTCACCTCAGCACTCCATCCAAGAAGGGTGATTTACAGAAATCGCTGCGTGGAAAAGCCTTAAACCAGAATTTCAGATGCTTATAAGACAAAGCAGAAAGATAGCAGAGTGGCAGGTGCCACCTCCTTACCTCACAGGGGCGTGTTCTGCCTGCTCTGTAAGGAGTTTGGTGGATGGTGATTACAGACGCGTCTGCCCCATATCCAGGTGTATTGTATGTGCTGTAACAGCTCTGCACAGTGAGCTTGTGTAGTCTTTCACCTGAAATCCAGAGGCTTATCATTATTCAAAGACCTTAATTTTCTATTATCTTTGTTCATTTTTCACAATGCAAGCAACAGTGGTCCCACATTTTAAGATGTGCATTTCGAGTCTGGCACCCTTCCCTCTAATGGCATGCGGTGTGCTGTACGTTGCCCAGTGTCACCAGACAGGAGGACACATGCCAGTGCTAATTCTGCTATGCAGAAAGTTTTGGGACTCAAAACAAAATTACTTTGGTCAGGGCATACTGAGCATGAATAGATTATTGTTTTGGTGAAATCTGTATTATTCTTGTTCAAATACCAAGTGCTGGTACCAGTTTGTGGTAAGGCATAAAGGTTTTGCAGCGATGACTCTGCATTGGGTAGTTTGTACCTAGCACAGGTACAGCTTGTTCATGCTGGTCATGTTACATTTGGCAAACTATGTTTAAAGGGCCAGGTCTGCCTTGATTTAAATCTGCACAGCTCTGCCGAACTCTGTGCCAGTGTCTGCCAAGCAAAGTTCTATCTCTCAAATGTTTTTGACTGTTTTCTTTCAGTGCTTTCTTTCCAAAGAGTTTTAAAAATGCAATTAAATGGACAGTAACACTCAGCAGTTACGCATAAAGAGCTGTTTATCTAAGGGTATCAAAGTACTTGACAAAGGTGGGCAATTCTCACAGTGCCCTTTTTTTGCAGGGTGGGATGCTGGCATGCAGAGACAGTGAGCAGTTTATCTGAGTAACAGAGTCAGTAGCAGAGGTAGTAATTAAAACTTTGGTCTCATGACACCCAACTCTGTACTGTAACCGCTAGACAAACTGCCTCCCGGAACCGTATCTCATCTCTATCTCCCTACATATGCACAATAAAGCCTTTGTACTATATGCTGTACACTTGCTATTGATAGTTGTATCAGCTGAAAGATAATGCTTGCTCTTCTAACTGGCTGCGAGCGTGCTCCATACAACCTCAATTATCTGCACATAATGGGGGAGAAGGGGAGAGTTTTGGACAATCGAGTTTCAAATAATTGAAGGAGTTTTCAATGTAATTAATAGGTATGGTGAGGACACAGCATGTTTTGGAGGGCAGGTTTGGATAACTGGTGTTGAGCTGTGCAGCCGGGTAATAACCAACATGCTGCTGTTTGTGATATGGTTTTGGTTTTCTTTTTTCTGAAAGGAGGTGTGTCTCTTCCCTGCTTTGTTTCAGACAAAAAAGAAGAAAAAAAAAAAAAAAAGGACAAATGTGTTTCAGACATTTTGCTGGTATCCCTTTAAGGTTGATGAACACCAGCAATTGTCCTTTGCTTAATGGAAAGCTGCTTATAGACGTGGGCAGGTCAAAAATACCTATTGATAGGCATTGCGCAGCCCGGATGGCTGCAGGGTGTAGGCTATGTGGGTGGCTCTGAATGTCTGCAGAGAAGTAGGACCTGAGACCATCTGAAAAATCATTTCCCCTGCATACACTATAAACTCTAGGATTTCAAGTATGACCTGGCTGTTAACGAGCTCCATACAGGCAAACAAATGTACGGTTACTGCAGAGACACATTAATTTAAGAAGATAAAACTTGATCCACAAGACCCAGTAACTGCTCACACAGTGTCTTTACACTGCAAGCTGGCCTCCCTTTGATGGAAATTTTTACTAGTGTGACTTCACAATAAATTTCACCATGCCATCTAGGCAAGCCCCACATCACTGCCTACTTTCTCTACAAGTCAGTTTGTTTCTAAAAGTGACAAAAGTAAAAAGAAGGGATGAAGTCTGCAGAGTGTGGCACGAAGTGTTACTGACCCTTTTCAGCTTTCATCGCACCATGCACTCTCACCACCACTTGCTTTCCAAAACCAGCTCTGTCCTATGCTTCACACCAGATGCAGAAATTAAGAGCGATCTTTACTCTTGAAGCTGTTTTGAACTAGCAGATGGGTGCAGGTAAGGCTGAAAGACCTTCAGGAGGAGATTAACATGGTTTGATTTTTATGAAATACAGTGCATTGGAGAGGATGGCTATTCAGCACTGACCAGCCTCACAGCTCATCCTGAAGCATTCACTTCTTTTGAGACCTCAGCAGTTAGGTGCCCCTCATCAGAGAAGCACACACACACATATAGTGTTTGGTTTATTTTTTATTATAATGTTCTTTGTTTATTTTTCTTACCTACTGTCCGACAAATGGGATACATTGGCATCTGGGAGCTGGTGTCTGAATTCTTTTCAGAAAAGATCAGTCCAGTCTTAGTTGCTTTAAATTATAATCTTAACTTCTTCCCTGTAGTTTCACAATCTTATCATTTGCTTTAAATGCCTGAAAACAAATATGTTTTCTTGTCTGCTTCAGTGCTTACCTCAACATGGATGTTTGTGCAGAGAGAACACGTGTATTTATCATCTTTAATACAGTCTAGATGTACACACACGTATAAGTCTCTTTCTATTTAGACACCAGTCTATATATATGTATTTATGAGGGCTCTGGTGGAAACAGAACTGACCCTAACATTTTATGAATTATTAGGAGGAGCAATGTTTCACCCTTTAGAATCAGATTTCCAAATATAGTAATTCTAAACTCACACTGGCTTAACTTGATTTTGTGGCTTTTCTCCAGATTTTCATAACCATTGGAAGTGAGGACAGGATTGAGAGGAACTTTTGCACTCCTTGAAGGTGAGCATTCATGTGGGTGCCCTTGGGTGTGCTAGCTGCTGTGACCCACCAGGCAAGCATGCAGCTTTCAGCCCCATGAGACATGACCACACCAAAGGATGGTGCTTTTACAGTTCCATTTTTATGCCTTGTCTCTTGCTCTTTTTTTTCCCCCCACACCACTTTGATTGCTGTAATTCCCATCTATTTTTTTCCTTTTTTTTTTTTAGTATGTGGTCAGCTGCTTTGGTGAGAATCTTGTGCTCTGTCTTCCCAAAATTGTCTTGATCCCTTTTTGGGATCATTTTGTGAAACATAAAAGTGTAAGATAAAGCACAAAGGGCTCGTGATAAAGCCCCGAGTCTTGTTTAGCAGCTCAGATAGTGAAAGTTTACAAGAGCCGTGCTGGGAAAGCTATGCTGTGAATAGAACTACTATTGCCGTATCACATTGTTTAGACTGGTGGGCCAAAACGCAGGCATTTCATATTTGTGTAGCAGCTTCACCGAGCTGTGTATTCGTATTGTCCTCGGGCCCTGTTGTCAGAGGGCGGCAGATGACATAAAAAAATGCTACCGGCAGTTCTTTGGGTGGGTCGATAGCGCAAAAAGTCGCTCGTTACCGAACGGTAGAGACCGGGCAGGGAGGATCTGCCTTTCCCGAGCTGCGGGACGGCTGCCGACTGGCGGGGCCGATAGAGGGCAGCAGCCTCCTGCGCTGCGGCTGCCGGGGCGGGCAGCGTCCGGGCACGGCTGGCGCCGGGCTCAGCGGGCAGGGAGCGGACAGCACACTGCCGCCGGAGCCACGCTCCCCGGTTTGTCTCTTCAGACCCTTTTCCCCCCTCACAGAGAATCAAAGTGAAGTTTGTCAGTCTTCTTTATGACAACAGACTGCTGCAATAAGGCGTTATTTTGGTTTTTTCCTTTGTGTGTGTAGAACTGCAAATGTACAGCAGGAAGGCTTCTGGTGTGGTTTGCGAGATAACTTCCCCATAATTTTACCCCAAAAAATCCCGAACACCTAGAAACAGTATTTTGTTGTTTGTGCAAAAATACCTCCCGAAGAACATCCAAGTGAATGTGCGTATAGAAGGTACAAGTTCCTGTAAAAGTAGCTTTTTTAGTTGTGCGTGGGTACGTATGAAACCCAAGATGATATATCATGTTGTGCTCAGATCTTTGTTTCAAGATATAGATATGGGTAGATTACATGATGGATTGTCTTGTAGTTGTTATTTCAGCAGTTCTTACTCTCTTATTTTCAGTCCATTCACATTCAGTATTGATTATTACCCTTTTCCAACTCTCTATTTGCCTGTTAACAAGATCCTTGGAAAAGAAAAGCAAGACAAAACCTTTTAAAGTGCCATGTGGGTTTGATACTCCGATGTCAGTAGCATAAGTGTCCAGCTCTGAACTTTACAGGCAAGTACAAAGACGAAATGCTCACCCCAGCGAGTTGACCGTCAAACCCGATGCTGCGGGAGCACACCGGGAGCACAGCAGAAAACACGACACAAATGGTTACAAACGAGCGCTGCTCCTCAGCTCCACAATTTTCTATTTGTCTTAAATGCACTTTGTTGCACCTTTTCTGCAGTTCATTCCAACAACAGCCACACTAATAACCCTTATCCGACATAGAGGAATCCCCCTCCTGGTTCCTAGCTTGAAGCCGTGGCTGCCATTCTGCTGCTCTGATTTGTTGACTTCAATATTTTTTAATTATTATTCCATATTAGCTCTTACTCGAGTTGCCAATGCAGCTTGCCTCCAACCACTGTCTGAGGCTGAGTAACAGTTGCTATAATCCAGCTTCAGCGTTTTTCAGGGCTTGTGATTTCAGCAGAATATATGGCTTGTCATTTCAGCAGGGGCTCTCAAACTGCGCAACAACCGTGAATTCCAAGTGCAGAACCCATGAGAGAGGCTGTGTGGTGCTGGGGGTTTTAGATACAGAGAGATTCTTTAATACATTGAAAACATTATTTCTGATTGTTGGTGCTTTGGAAGATTTTTTTGTGACTGTGTGTGCTGCTTTTGATGATGCTTGAGCTATTCTCCAAACTGAAAGTTCTTGCTTTTCCTATATTTTGACAGCAGCTTCTAATAAATGAAAGCCCTTCCCGGTGTTTAGAAATTTATTGTATTGAATACCTGCCGAGTAGCAAGCATGATTTTTTTTTTTTTTTAATGTTCCTCTGTATTGTGAACTATCAGTGTTTCAAATGTTAAAAACAGTCTGTGCAACTCTGTGCGACTGTTATGTTCTCTTGAAACAGTGAAGTCTGTGCTTGGGACCCGTCCTGTGTTCGTTGGAGAGTAAGTGTAGCACTGTCCCCAATCAATAAATGAAGTTTGCTTGTAGCAGGATTGATGAAGCCACTGTGTAAGAGGACAGAGTCCACGTAAGTGTTTTTATTTACTTGTTTTCAGGTAAAAGACTGTCACTTGGAGCAAGTAATTGATTTGGTGTTGATGGGGGTTTTGTTATTGTTGTTGTTTTCTAAGGAAAAAAAAATCTGACGATGCAAATTTCACCGAAAACTTAGTGCTGAACCTTGAGCTTAGAGGATTAGTTCCCATCAACTTCACTGACCCCATTCACAGGAGTAAAGGCCACAGAAGAAATCTCACACAGGAAAACATATCCTTTACCCTGGAAACCTTGTTGTCTTATATCATCCAGGTATAAGCAGTTGGTTCGTTCCTGATGCACAAAGGCCAAACCCCTGCTTGGTTGGTTTTTGGGTTTTTTTTAATTCTGTCAGGGTTTTGCAGGGGCAAATTTACTCCTGGCTTACACCATCTGTAACCTCAGTGGGAGGAAAATTCAGCGCCTTTAGCTTTAATGGGAGCCTGTTTGATCTAGTCCTTTATTGCCCAAGCGGTATCAGGAAGAGAGCTGAGCACAGAAACGTGACTACCACCGAGCTGCTATTTGTTGCACTGCATTATCTGTAGCATCCTTGTTATTCTAGAAACTTTTTTTTTTTTTTTTTTTTTTCCTTTTCCTGGAACTTTTTTTTTTTCAAAATAAAAAAAAGGGGGGGGGGGGGGGGNAAATGAAAAAAGAGGGGCGGGGGGGGGGGGAAATTGAAGAGACCTTCATTTGGTGGCATAGAAAATTTGCATAAAACATCGCTCTAAGCATTGAAGGATCTTATTACATAGGGTTTTGATGATAATCTTTGTTGAAATAATATTTAACACATGCTGCACTTTTAATTAAGTATCTGAATAATCTCAAATTAATACCAGAGGTTTAAAAATAAGTTTTCATTTTAGTGAACTGTAACATAATAGCAAGCTGCATGGCAACCCCCTCCTTTACCGTTTGATTTAATTAAATGCCCTTCTCTGTGCTTCTTCTCACTTCAGAAATGCACATAAAGAAATCAGACCCGGACATTTTATTTAGGATTTTGCCACTTTCCTTTCCCCTACATCTTTATTTATTTGCCTTGCTTCCTCTAAGGCTTTAATTAAGGTGTTTCTTAGGGATTGGCTTCTCTGAGGCTTTGCAAACTGGCATGTGTGTGCTTGAAAAGGGCAGTTACAGCCTGTCCCGTTGGTGTTTTGGTGCTAGGTCCCTGTTTGGAAGCAGCAGGCTGTGGTGGGGAAGTGTTGGGTCGTGTACGTGGGGCATGTGTGTGCAGTGTGGAGGATGCAGCCTGTTAAATCCTGGCCAGCTCATGCAGCACACTGACATGCTGGAGTGTGTTATGCTCCTGCAGTTTGATTATAAGGTAAAAAGAGGCTTAGCAGTGTCATGGTTTCAGAGAGCAATCAAACCATTGCAAATAAATTCACGTTTATTCTATTTATTTTTTCAAATTAAAAAGGCCTGATCTGGCCAATTTGTTTGCCTTCCAGTTAGGTGTGTTTGACAATTACTGCTTCATTATTCCATCTTAAGAAATTCCATTAACCAAAAGAGGGGGGGCAGGGAGGAAGACCTCTCTCACATCCATGCTAGTGGAATTGTTTTGCTGAACACACCTCACTGGATGCCCATGGGTGTGAGCTAGAGGGGAGGCTGTTTACCCCCTTCACAAAAACATATATGCAATTTGGGAGCACGAGGATGTGAAGTAGGCTGACTTTGAAGGCTTTCTGTTAGATTTCCCCCTTTATTCCTTGCCATCTATCATTGTAAAGGAGACGTATATAACCACCGCACTTTGTATATTAAGGCAAGCTGCCTGCTTTTTCCCTTTGCTGAGATAATGACACTGAGGGTTGTTGACTGCTGTTATCTCTGATGACAGCCTTATCTGCATGGCTCTGATTCCTGCTCCTGGAGTGGAGATATCCAGTCCTTCAGAAACTGACCACTACTCCCATTACCGCTGGGTAGGCTGGAAAGCAAATACTTAGGGGCAATAGAGTCCTTAGTAGGTTTGTGCCCTGCGCTGCATTTCACCGTCCCCAGTACTAAGTATTGAAGAGAGATTCTGGGGGAAAAGAGAAATTAAAGCCTCAACATAAGGTTGGATAAAAGCCCCCAGCCCTCCCCAGACAGCCTCTGATAGGGAGAAAGAAAAAAAAAAAAAAAAANNAAAAAAAAAAAAAAAAAAAAAAGCAATAACCAATTGTTGAATGGTATTGGTGAGTGGTTTGGCTTCTCTGCACTACAGGGACCCCTTGCTAATGGATCTAGGAACGATATTTACACAGCAGAGGGACCGTTACACCCTCCTGGCTGCACTAAGTATGAATCTGAGAGTTTATTTTAATTCCTCTAAACATAATAATCTGCAGTTAATTGGCTAATGCTCATCATGCCTCCAAGGTGTGCAGCGCTGCCGCGGTTTGGCACGCTGCATTCCTGTCCCTCGGAGATCTCAAAGCAAATTTCAAATATTTATGAATTTAGCCTCTTAACACTCTTGAGAAACAGCCTTGGTTTACTGCTGCAGAAAGGGAGATACAGAGATAGTGAGTGCTCTTGGCTGCCATCCCCCGAGCCGGGAGTGCGGTCAGCCATGGAGCCCAGGTCTCCCAATGTCTCACCAGCACCCTGCCCATCAAATCCAGCCAGCCACCCAAGTTTTGTCACCTGAAACCTTCAAAACAGACAACTGAAGCCGTTGGACACAATATGGGTTTCTACAAACCGAACTGCATTAAAAGCACACCTGAAAGTGGAAAAACTCCTGGTGGATTCTACCTTAAAGCAGCGCTGAGCAGGAGCTCACAGAGCAGGCTGCAGGAAAGCCAGGAGCTGCAAGAGTCATGAACCTGTACTCTGCTTCATCTTCCCTGTGACATCATCTGCCTTTTCTCAAACACAGGGACTATTAGCAGCTTTTTTCCTCCTTGTTGTACCCTATAATGTATGTTTCAATCTGAACACTTAGCCAACTTTATTGCTGCATGATCCAGCCTGTCTTTACCGCACTGCACCTCCTCTGTCGGTCCCCTGCAATCCAGATTTGACTAGGCTGCAGTTCAAGCCTACCAAGGTTAACTACAAAGTGAGAGTTGCTGGAAATACACATCACTGAAGTATGCTGATGCTTTTTTTTTCCATTTAAAAAGATGTACTGGAAAATACAAGGGAGAAGGGAAGATACTGACTTTGCCCTAAAAGTTTAATGGGATGTTTATTTTTCCAATACTTCAGAAGAAAGCAAAACTGGATTTTTTTTTTAATCGATTTTTTTTTTTTTTAAGTAGTGAGGAACAGTTCTTGATTAAAAAACAGACTTGGTACTGAAAAAAAATCTCTATATTTAAATTGTTTTTGTTGAAAAGGCATCAATGTGTAACTGAAAAGTTTCTATTTGGAAAGCCTTTTTTGTCATGTAAGAAGTTTTTTTGCCCTCCCACAGTAAGGTTCTATGCAGTGTAATATGTGACCACCAAGGGCTCCTTCTGCACATTTCTTGTGGCTAACTTGCAGGGCTGTTTTCCTGAGACATAAGATGGTATTGATCTACCAATGTTCAATTAAGATTGTAGGAAATCTGTTTAGGATGTTATTAAATCAGCAGAAAACTCAGTTGCAGACAACAGTGTGGAATGTTCTTACACACACTGTTTGGAGAGGAGCTTGGGTATTAATAATTTGTCTGTTTTTTCCCCTCCAGTGCTTCCAGCTGGTCTAATAAAAGTGCATACCTCACCCTGTGGATCTTGTGTTGCTGTTACATGAGGATGGGATAGGTCAAGTGCACAGCACTTATTTTCCAAAGTTACGAGAGAGTGGAAAGGGTTGGGATGCAATCTCACTGTGGCAAAACTGGGATTACAGACTCAGATGCAGCTCTTCCACTTATTTGGGTCTGTCTTGGGCTCTGAGTCAAATCCCCTGACTTAGAGACTCCAGAGGCTGACCCCAGGAGACGCTCTGGTCACTGGTGTCCTGACTGATGGATCCTTGCTCACGTCACTGAAGATACATCCTTTCCTGTGGAAGTCTCATCAGATGTGCCAGTGTCACCAAGAGCAGAGCTGCAGAGCGGTGCCTGCCTGAGATGAGCTGCCCTGTAAGTATCACAAAACCCCGTGCTAAAGCTAGACACCAACTCTGCTGGGATTTTAACCTGAGCTCACAGACAGAACAGCAATTTGATCGTTGGAGCGTGCTGTTATGCAGCCCTGCTGTTGATAAGGGTGGTTCAATTCTGACATTTGCAGGATGGAAACTTTTTCCCTGATGGTTTGTCTGTCATGATTCCTCCACTCAGCACATGCCATCCTCAGCCATGAACATGGTCATTTCTCTGTGCAATTTTAAGCTGTGCAGCATAACATCTCTGTGGCACTGTGCCTCCTTTCCCACACAACAGCCCTGTGATGGAAAGATGTTTCCCTGTGTGTTCAGGATGATGGTGGGAGCAGGTTTTTTTCATTGGTGAGACTTATCTGCAGCTGTGGGAACGTGTTCTGCCAGAAGCCCGCATCTCCCAAGCATTAATTACATAGCCCCATGTGTTCCTCTGTTCCCAGCTGTAAAATGGAGATACCCTTCTTAACCCACACCATCGCTTTAGTTCACCGCAGCTCGCAAAGTGTTTCTGGATCCGCAGATGGGAGGCGCTGGAGAAGTGACAAAGATGATTAATAAGGAGGTTATTAACAACTGCCATGGGTCAAATTCTGCACAGGTTCCCAAGTTTGTGCTTGACACAGAGGTCAGTGTTGTGATCGACTCCCCACGTGGCTGGGAGCTGAGCTTGACATTTGGATGTTAAAGCCAGGATAGGCAAAAATTAGGTTAAGTAGATTTGACCTGCACCTGATAGGAACATTTCTGAGTATTACTGGAGTATAAACTGTGTCTCAGGTGAATTATTAGTGGTGCCATGGTCTGGCCTAGTTGTTTTCTGAGCTGGTTTGTCTAAAGTTTTGTGATTTGAGGCACCGTTGACATGCTTAAACAAAATCTTTGAAACTCCGATGATCTCAGGCAAGCAAGCAAAGTGTGTACTTGTTGTGGGGGAAAAGCACTGCTCTTCTGAAGCATGGTTTCCATTTAAACTCCTGGAGGGCTCCTAGCTCTGGTCTGCCTGTGTTTATCTGTGCCAAGTGTGAATGGGAATTGGAAAAGGGGAAAGAGAGAAAGGCTGCTTTTTAAAAAGCTAATTTAAAAGCAGGCGCAGTCTTCTGTAAAGATGACTCTGATCATCCAAAGCTCTTTTAAAGGGACAAGGTTAAATGCATTTGTATTGAGAATGTGGGATTAGACACACACACAAACAAAATGAACAACATCATCTTTATTTATTTCATACTTAAACGGCCAAGAGTGTAAGTTGGTCAATTGCTGATGATTCAGGAGTGCAAGGGGATTTTCTGTATTGTTTTTTTATTACATAAAGCTCTTTATCTGTAGCTTTGTATATTAGATATTTCTGTATTGCCACCAACCTTCTTCTGCCCACTATCCTTGTGTAACCAAAGGGGGAATACATGCATGGTCTGTAAATTACACGGATTGTTGGAAGCTACAGGTAATATACTTGTGAGCCTATTCCCACGTGCCCTGATTTAACAGTATAAACTGCCTCATGTGGGAAAAGCTGATATTCATACCACTGTTCCATACAAGATCTGAAATGACAGAGGGTTTAAAACAAGTCTGTGAGACAGGGCTTCACAGTATTATTTACAAAGTGCTGATGCCTTGGCAAAAACCTCGAGCAGATCTGGTTCCAACTGATTGCAGTCTACGTTCAACGCCGCATCTGGAGCAGGGCTGCCTTTTCTTGTATGTTTTAACTGTGCTTTTTAATCTTGGCTGCAACTATTTTTTGCCATTGCAAAAAGGAAGAAATCACAATAATCTGAAGAAAAAGCCTGTGTAAGTGGGAATTTTGTTTTGTCAGCTTTATAGACAGGGAAACTGAGGCATGGAAAGGGCCGGGAGGTTTGTGGATGTAAAAAGCTGGCAAGGTGGTGGAGTCATGGAGAGAGGCCAGGATCCCCACACCATGGCACTGGCTGAACACATTTGCTGTCCACAAGTATCACAAGAGAGTAGCCTAAAGGATCTTCAGTTGATGGGGTTTGCCCACGCACATGGGCAGCACTTTTGGCCCAGGGAGCCAAGGGCTGGAAAAAGACAGTGAGGTAAAATTTGGTAACTTGGTCTCCGATGGAACAGGATTCTCTGGACTGTGTTCATTTCTCAGGAAAACTGTCTGGAAGCAACTCAGCTTAAAACTCTCTTTGGATGAGTACAGACAAAAACTTCAAGCACTCTCCATGTAGACTCTGCAAAAGGCAACTCAGGTCTCAAACTGCACACCAGTGTCCAGGGAGATATTTCCCACCAGTGGATACTCCTCTTTAGGAAAAAAAAAAAAAAATTGGAAGTGTGTGTGTATATAATATATTCCAACTTGTCACAAACAATTTGCTTTGTCTTAGCTGTCTAACTTTTTCACCTTTATTTTGATAGTGTCATCTCTCTAAATACTACCTTGCCTTTCTGGAACAAACAGGATCTCTTGCTTATGTAGATGGGGCCAAACTCTCCTCTGCAGAAAAGCAGTGTGTCACTGTGTGAGCTCAAACAAGCCCTGTTGAGTCATGCCAGCTACAGATCCCACTGGTTGGATTCATTGCTAAGTAAAGACCAAACATGGATAGCCAGCACAAGGGAGGTTCTGTTTTGTGTGTCCCATAGGCTTAATTATCACACAGATTTTCTGTTTACTCTCTATTTCTTAAAACTAAAACCACTAAGAAACAAATAATATAAAGGAGAAGGGCAGCACAGAGTGTTATGTTCATGGCTTATTACTGTTTCTATAGCATCAAAGTTAGGTGATGCACTCTGAAAGCATTTAATGGCCATGATGGCGTGAAATACTGAACTGAATTAAGTCAAGTGGATGTTTGGTGTTGATTTTAGTGGAGTTAGGATTGCCCTTTCCCAAGAACTTCCTGTTTTAAGGGCAATTCTTGCCTTGACCAGAGGTTCAGCAGGCAAGATGGGTTTGGATCTGCTGGGCAAGGTCATTGCCCGAAGGAACCCCAGATGCTGAAAATGAGCCCTGTGGTGCCTGGGGATGCCCTCTTTAGTGAGGACATGTCCCAGTGGATCTATGACTAATCAGATGTGGTGGTTAAACACTTGTTATTCATGCTCTTAGAAATAACATACTGAAAGTAGCCTCCTGTAACCAGAACCTACATTTCCATCATACTCCTACTTCTTTCTTCATTGCAGATTTAATCTTGTCAGTGGCTATTTTGGGATTCCTGTTCAGAGGAGAGCAGACTGATTTCTGCAAATCCAGGGGCTGAGTCACTAAATATGTGTTATTTCCTCACTATGATGCTGTCCAAGATTTGGAGGTCACAATCCAATGCATCAGCCAAGAAAATGACCTTGGTTTAGCAAATGAGAAGGTTTATTGAAAAGTTGATTGAATTGTTGGAAATTTCTGCCTGCTTTTTGTTTTGGAAATCACAATGGTACTTAAAAACTACGTGCCAGCCTTTGCCCAAAGCTATGGAGGCGACTGAGAAATATGATACTATTTGTGCTGCTCTCTTGAAGACAACTGTCTTGGGTGTCTTAAGTGGTGAAGCTCCTTTTCCTAATTTTTGTATGCACCTGTGGAAGGGACATTTAGAGATCAACTTCCCAAAGCTAGGCTCTCAGGTCACAGCTTGTGTGAGAACCCCTCTTCTCCAGTTTCATCTCCTCCTTTCCTTCTGGGAGCTAAAACTGAAGCTGCAGGGGAAAACTTGTGTGTTACAAGCTTCGTAACAACACAAGAGCTGGTAGCACTGTGAGCTTGCACTCTCAAGCCAGCATGAAAACCTAGGTGTGGAAGAGAGGAGCCAGCAAGGATGTTTCCTGGAATGTGGAAAATACTTCAGCAAGTATTCTAGGACTGGAAATTTGACTTTTACACCAGCCCCTCTGGCTGTATACTTGCTCTTCTCTGGTTCCCATGTCTGTCTTGACCAGCACATTTCACTGGCATTTATTGTTTATGCCAAGTAAATCTGACATGGCTGAGTATTCACCCCTTCCCCCAGAAATGAGAGGGACTTCTGCTTGTCCAGCTAAGAAACCATTTCACGTGGTTGTGTTGCCCCCAATCACGGCTAAGCAGTGTGGCAATAGCCACAGTAGCAGTGAGAATAGGAAATAGCCTTACATACATTTGAAGGAATCACAGTTTACCCACAGATGCTTCATAGCCATAAAAGTGAGATTTGTTGAATCAGTTACTCTGCCCAAGCTGTTAGACCTGCTCTTTGTGACCACAATGGATGTATCTGCTGGTTTCCAAGGTTGCAGAACTGTTATCTCAGGCTGCTGCCTTCTGTGCTCATGGGGCTGAGTGCTGCAGATCAAAATAACTCCTGAAGTGGGATCTGGATCCAAAGTCAGTGTTCCTAGAGCACCAGAGCACAATAACAACATTGCTAAAATGGCTATCAGGTTGGTAGAGATGTTTCTCTTTTTGCAAAGCTGTTTGTCTGCAGACTCTGCTTTATGTGAAAGGAGATTGTGGCAAGGTGGATGTTGGTCTCTTTTCCTGAGTAACTAGCAATAGGACAAGAGCAAGTGGCCTTAAGCTACACCAGGGAAGGTTTAAATTGGCCATTAGGAAAAATGCTTCACCAAAAGGGCTGCCAAGCATTAGAACTGGGCTGCCCAAGGAAGTGGTTAACTCACCAATGCTAGAGGTATTTAGAAGACCTGTAGATGTGGCACTAGGACATGGTGGACTTGGCAGCATTAAGTTTATGGTTGGGCTCAACAATCTTAAAGGCCTTTTCTAACCTAAACCATTCTGTGATTCTGTATCTCTTGCATACTTCACTCAAGCTGCTCTCTTGCATCTGCAGGTTTATCTGCTGGAGTCTCATCTTATGCTCAGCAAAAGCTGTTGAGTGAGATTGGAAAGAACATAATGGTTAAGTTTTATACTTCCCAAATCCCTCCTTTATTGTTTTAACATGCAGGTAACATTTCTTTCTGCTTTTCCCTTCCAGAACTGAAATGCTGTTTCACGGATAACAGTGACCTGCCCTGGAGAGCAATCCCTGGCCTGTGGTTTCATGCTCTGCAATCTCATGCAAGGCAGCTGCATTTGGGGTTTCCCTTCCAGCCAGTCTCCCTCAGAGCACTTTGGAACAGGTATGTTTCCAGGGTGCAGGGCTGAGCCTGGGGAGCACTGCAGAGCACATGTGGGAAGGTATCCTGTGCAAAAACTGCCCTTATGCACTGCTCCCCAGCCCCATGCTGGCAATTGATGGTGTCTTGTATTTGCATAATGTACATAAATTGAAATAGGCCTTAAATAATTACACTGGCATTACTGTGTCTTTTTCCCCAGCCAAGCAGCAAAGGCACCATGTCTCCTGTTGCAGAGTGCCAACACTTTAAATATGCTTCTGCCAACATCTGATGTAAATCATCCCTTATCCAGCCCTCCCCTGTCCTTCTGGAGATTGCAGTGCTGGAATCCTGTCTTGTTCTTCAGTTATGCAGAGAGTTCATTAATTGCTGTCAGGTACAGTTGACATAGTAAGACAGGACATATCTCAGAGCCTTTCTGCTCCAAGAACTCCTCCTGCTTCATTGCAAACAACACATGATTGGTCTGTGCCTCCTTAGAGGTTGCACGGTGGACAGAGCAGTGTGTTTGATCTCACAGTGTGTTTTTATGGTAAGCTGCTGTCTGAGATGGTAGGAGCTGCTCTCCTTTCCGCTCTAAGTATGCTTGAGTGTGTGCTGTGATGAATTGCCAAATAGCCAACACACACACACACACACACCCCGCCCCCATGCCTTTAGCATCAGGTTGCCTAGGTCAAACCAGTGTGTGGTCTTTGAGAGACAGCAGTCTAACTTGCTGAATGCCACCCAATATTTTAGCCCCTTTATCATTTAGACTTTAAGGATGAGCGTTCCTTCAAGGAACAGCTGTATGGGAAGTAAAGCTGCAGACTGAGTAGGGCTTTGGAGAACCTCTCTTCTGTAACCAGGACTTCAATGACCAAATGACTTTGCCTCTTTAGGCAAGAGAGTTTATAGTTACCCAACTGAGTTCATTTTGTTGAGGATCTTCTATGAACCATCTTCTTTTGGCTTTCTTGAATTAGCAAGGTGCCTACGTACTGTAGAGCAGGGGACAAACATTTTGAGGAACATGGAGTGTCTGCATGGGACATGGAAGATATTTCACAGAGCTGGTTTCCAAAGTACTAAAATCAAACAGAAGGGAATAGCCTTTCCTGTGAATGTTAGGCAAAGCATTAGGAAGTTGGGTGTAAGATGCAACTGAGATTTGTTGCCACTCCTAGGGGCGGAAAGCACTGCCTTGGGTCAGTAGCACTGCTTTGGGTTGGTAGTGCAGATACAGACTCCTTCCCAGCTGGACCAGGGAAGTACAAGACAGGGAAAGAAGAGCAGTGAGCCTGTGCACAGGGGATGAAGCTAACCCTTGCTAACAGGTCCAGGGCTAGGCTTTCCTCCTGCTGCCGCCTTTGTGGCATGGACACATCTCTGCTGTCCCTGCATCAAGGGGTTCAGCATCAGGGTGAATTAACAATGTCCAGAAAGGCTTGTAAATTCTGCTTGGTGGCTTGAGGACTGACTGGAGGGCTTTGGGAGAAGGCTTTCTCCCTCTCAATGGGTTTTCACTTCTCAGCAGGGAGAGAGCGGAGCAGCAGGGCATTAACTGAGAGGTTTAGAGGATTGGGAAGAACCTGAAAGGGGAGGATTTGGTGGCGGTTCCTCTGGGCGAGGAACGTGGCGTTCAATGCTCGCACACTCCTCATTGTATCGGGAGGATAAAGCGGGGCGGCTGGAGGGACGCGGGGCTGAGGTCCGGTCGGCACCCGCGCAGAGAGAGCCCAGCCCCAGCGGGAGCCCTGCCAGCCTGAATAGGCAGCGCGGCTGCCGCCCAGGCCTCCAGCACAACGTCGCTCCTCACTTTGAAGCCCCCCGTGCTAGGAGAGGGGTGCTTTCTCTGCCTCTTGTTTGCTGATGATCCCTAAATTAAGAAATGCAAATCTATTCAGGGCAGATTCCTTTTCCAAAGGCAACTTGCCTCAGTTGCTAATTCCCCGCGTGGCTTCTATACAGACCCCTCACAAACACCTGCAGCTTATTTTTTCCCTCTCCCCCTTTTTTCCAGGGAGGGGGTGGCATTGGGGAGTTATTGAAAATCTTTGTTTTCTCTGGTGCGATGAAACTTGCTTTGCTCTCTTGCCTCCTTTTCTTTCCCCTTTTCACAGAATAAATACAGCTGATCCATCTCCAACCCCTCTGCACGTGCCAGAAGAATAAATTGTCCGCCTCGCCCCCAGTCCCCCCTTTAAT
The DNA here is from genome assembly GCA_013399055.1 of Ramphastos sulfuratus. Taxonomy (NCBI): domain Eukaryota; kingdom Metazoa; phylum Chordata; class Aves; order Piciformes; family Ramphastidae; genus Ramphastos; species Ramphastos sulfuratus. Next base: position 344,135 of record WBNM01011709.1, on the reverse strand, counting down.
TCTTTCCCCTGCTGCTGTGTTTGCTTATTCTGACTGCAGCTGTAGTGCTGGTCGCAAGCAGGAGTTGACCTATTGCTGGTTTGTTTGGCACTGGCTCTGCAGAGCAACCTGCCCCCCCCCCCCAAAAGACTTTGAAATCAACTCAGAGCCCGCACTAGGCTGCCTTTTTTTTTTTTCTTCCCCTTTTTTTGCCACCTCCCCCTTGCGACCGCCCCCCCCCCCCTTATCATACCACTTGCCTTTTTTTTCCACTGCAAAAACAAACACACACACACACACACACACCCGTGTGAGAGCGCAGAGCGAGGGGAGCACAGCCCCTGAAATATTGCACTGTCCAAAGTCCACGGGTTAAAACAAACATCAACACTGCATCAAATAGTTTGCCCGTAAGAGTCTTTTGTTATGAAGATAAGCTTGTTATCTCTTTCATTCAGATTTTAATCTGACAGGTCATTTGCATACTGCCAGCCGACTTCAGGGTGTGCATTAGATCCACTTTGCATTTAAATCCTCTGTCACTCAGGCAAATAAAAAAGGGAGGGGTGCGGGGGGCAGCGAAGAACCTTTTTCAGATCCTCCCAGTTACTGCTATTATTTTTTGTGTTGATTGTTGATGCAGTTGACTGCAGAAAAGTTGTCCTCGTCCTTGGGCTCAGTTTGATTTTGGGGCAGCCAAGATGTCCATAGTGCATGAGCTACATAGCCAGGGTCTTCCCCAAGAGCCCAGTGCAATCCTTGAGCTCCTTCCTCACCCAAATCCTCCTTCAAGCCCTGCTTGTGCAGTCTTTCTCCAAACTGACCTCTGTTGCTAGCTAAAACCCAGACCTGCTCAGTGCTTGGTCTTGCCCTTAAGCCAAGTTAATCCTGCCCTGAGTTTGCATGAGAAGGGATCAATCCTTTGGTAACAACAGGACAAGGAACAATGAGTGTCCTGTCCACAATGCAGCTAACAAGTCACCTGTTTAGCATCTTCCATGTAAACATTTCCCTCGGTTATTCCATTTGTCTTGGCTATCTCTGTATAACTTTTCTTCTCCACTTGGAGCCTGACCCTGCACCGTTACTCCTTGAGCTTCACTACATGTGCTGGTGGGATCCCAGGAATAAGACTACATGTACAAGTAATGGAGATACATTGTATGACTGTGAAGGACAGGAGCTGCAGGATGCAAGTCACCTGTGGTGCAAAGGCAGGTTGATGGGGTTGTGTTGTTTCACTGTGAGCACAGCCACACCAGTTTACAGTGTCTGTAAGATACTGTAGGCACAAAAATAAACAACCCAAAAGTTATAGGCTCCCCAGTTTAATATCTGCTCAAGAGAGTCGAACGGAGGGCTATGAGGATGATCAGGGGACTGGAACACTGCCTGATGAGGAGAGGCTGAGGGACCTGGGGCTTTTTAGTCTGGAGAAAAGAAGGCTCAGAGGGGATGTAGTAAATGTTTATAAATATCTGGGGGCTGGGTGTCAGGAGCAGAGGGACAGGCCCTGCTCACTTGCTTCCTGTGATAGGACAAGGAGCAATTGATGTAAGCTGCAGCACAGGAGGTTCCACCTCAACACAAGAGGGAACTTCTTTACTGTAAGGGTCACAGAGCACTGGAACAGACTCTCCAGAGAGGTTGTGGAGTCTCCTTCTCTGGAGACTTTCAAAGCCCACCCAGATGCATTCCTGTGTGACCTGAGCTGGATTGTATGGTCCTGCTCTGGCAGGGGAGTTGGACTTGATGATCTCTTTGGGTCCCTTCCAACCCCTAGCATCCTGTGATCCTGTGAACCTCGCTTGGTGAAGTTGTTACCAAAATGAATGGCTACTGTGGATCTATGGCTCTTGTGGCCACACTGCAGCCTTGCATCTGCCCTTTCCAACCCCATTACAGGACAGGACAAGAAGAGGGCCTGGCTGGAGGCAGTTCAAGTCTACTAACGACACAGTCTGAGGTCCTGTCTCCCTACAGGGACATTGCATTTGTCTGTGAGGACACAAAATTGGAGACTTCAGCTTCTGGATTTGATTACTTCCACATCTTCTGTGCTTGGGTATGTTCAGAGAGCCATAGAATCATAGAATGGTAAGATTGGAAGGGATCTCAAAGCTCATCCAGTTCCAACCCCCTGCCATAGGCAGGGACACCTCCCACTAGAACAGGTCACTCAAGGCCTCGTCCAACCTGGCCTTGATCACCTTCAGGGAGGGAGCAGCCACAATCTCCCTGGGCAATCTGTTCCAGTGTCTCACCACCCTCACTGTAAAGAACTTCCTCCTAACATCCAGTCTAAATCTCCCTTCTACCAGTTTAAACCCATTGCCCCTCATCCTGTCATTACAAGACCTTGTAAATAGTCCCTCTCCAGCCTTCTTGTAGCCCCCTCCAGATACTGGAAGGCTACTAGAGGGTCTCCTCAAAGCCTTCTCTTCTCCAGGCTGCAGAGCCCCAACTCTCTCAGCCTGTTCTCATAGCAGAGCTGCTGCAGTGCTCTGAGCATCTCTGTGGCCTCCTCTGGACTGGCTCCAACAGTTCCATGTGCTTCTTGTGTTGGGGGGTCCAGAACTGCACACAGTACTCGAGGTAGTGTCTGACAAGAGCAGAGCAAAGGGGCAGAATCACCTCCCTTGTCCTGCTGGCCTCACTGCTCTTGATTGCAGCCCAGCACATGGTTGCTGTCTGGGCTGCACGTGCACACTGCCAGCTCATGTTAAGCTTTCCATCAACCCAGACCTCCAGGTCCTTTTCCTCAGGGCTGCTCTCCAGCCATTTGCCACCCAGCCTGGATTTGTGCTTGAGATTGTACATGCTCACTTATTTCTTTCTGAGACCAGCACAAACAGCATCAAGACTCCAGTGTTTCTTGGTTGGAGTGCTGAGCCCAGGCTCCAGCCTGCCCTGGTTTTGGGACAGCTGCTACCCGCCTGTTCTTGCTGACTGGCTGTGGAGTGCCAGGTCCTGCCTGCTCCTGCCAGCACCTCCTTCCACTTGTGCTGTTTCCCGCGCCTCCTCTGAGATGCTGAAACAATAAACCAGGGACAAGATTAAACCTGATGCAATTCTTCTCCTGTGCACAGAGGTGTAACCATGGCTCCGCTGAAGACCACAGGAATTACTCTGAGGTAAGCAAAAGGTGAAACTGTGAGTCTCCTTCCTGAACTACAATGGAAAGCCCATGAGATAAGACCACAGTCCCACAAGAGAGAGAAGGGTGGTGTCCCTGGGGATGGTGTCCTCAGCCACAGAAGAACACTTCCAGCAACCCCAACGGGGTTAAAGATTTGATCGGTGCAATTAATGTATCCAAAAGCAAGGCAGTGAATAGTTGCAGGGCATTTATTCAGTTCTAATGTGACAAGTTCAATTCTTCCCTTCAGAGCCAGTAATTTTCTTACATATATTAATTATTTGACATAATTCTCTGAATAACATCTAGGAATAATTCAGGTAATATATCTTGATAATGAACCTATTGCTAGTGAATGGTTGAAATCTCAGCTGTGCTGGTGACTTTGGCTTGGGTGAACGTTCACACGGCATTGTTTCTTCTCTTAAATACTACTAGTACGTGACTCTCAGAACCAGTTTCTGGACTGAATTGCTGTGTTTGTAAGGCCTCTATTATTTGTCATTTTGGTAAATGTTCCTGACAGTAGATGCCTTTGTTAGAATATTATTGGTAAAGCAAATATAAAAGCATGTGAATGAAGGCAGACCAAATTTGAGCCATTTGTTTGAATTTATAGTTGGGGCAGGGAAAAAGTTTCCAAGACACGTATTCACCTCCAAGCTTTAAATGAAACTGTTGGGAAGAAGGGTCTGTCTTCCCAGCTGACACCAGATTTGTTCTTTTCCAATTTCTTGTCAAGATTTCTCAGAGCATTAAGAAAAGAAAGCGTTCTCCACAAAAAAACAAAGGTTACTGCTTTGCTTTTTTTTTTTTTTTTTTTTAATCTCGCAACCCATAGTACCAAACCTTAAGCAAACTCCCACATAATGCCACTATACTGTAAAAGCAACAACACCCCCAACTCTCTTGCGCTTCATGACTGCTTTCACTTCAGTGTTTTCAGTGGGCAGCAGCATCCCTGAGCAGGGTGTGTGGTACTGGCAGGAGAGAGGTGATCTCCTCCTGCTGAAGCTCTCGTCCTTGGAAACAAATGGGACAAGGCAATTGAGATGTTCAATGCGTGCTGGGGCTCTCACACAAGTGAGCTGCACTTTCAGTCATTTATCAGCCAGCCATGCTGCCAGTATTACCGAGACTGAGGCAGCACCAAGCGGTACTCAGTGCTGGCTGGCCCGGCACAGAGGATGCCTTGCTGGTGCTCTCCTGTGATGAAGAACTTCAGTGGAGCCATCACCAACCAGGAGCAGTCAGAGCTGGCTGGGCACTGCATGCTGCCAGAGCAGGACCAGCCATCACTCTGCTCCTGGCTCCAGGCTGCCAGCCTTGTATGCTCGCAACCATGGGAGCATTGGAGCTTTGGAGGGATTTTCTGTCCAAAATCCAGACTGTTTGGCCAGGGATGGATCAGACAGGAAAGGCAGCGTGGCCTGTGCGCGTACAAGGAAAAACGCCTTTCGCAATCCGGTTGCTCACTCATACCCTAAAACTGACAATTAAGACCCCTGGACTAAGGGCAATGAATGCAAAATGAGAGCTCTGCAAAATCCCTTGGTTCCAGGCCAGCTCTCTTGCTTTGCCTTGCTGCTCCTTGGCATCAGACTTTCAGCCAAGTGAGCAAGTCAGTGGCTAGCTTTATTGCCAAAAAAATCTTCCTAACTGTTTTCCGTGTAGCTAAGGAGAATGCAAATGTGCTGCATTTCCAGGCTTGCTTACAACCTCTGCTCCTTCCTTGCTACGTGGGATACCTGTGTGCCCTTCTTGCCATGAGATCTAAATACATTACATTTGCTGGTGCCGTTGTCCACACATTGCCAGTGAGAAATGGAGCATTTTGGGCTGAAGCCCAAAGGAGGAACTGGAGTTTCTCAAACACCTGCTCTGCACTATTCTTCCATATTCTGTCCTTGGAGGGTTAAAAAAAGACCATTTTTGAATCAGAGAAGCAAGCAAGAAGTAAGTTTTTCTCTGTAAGTTAGATACCACATTGGAGCCAAAGTCACACATCATCCATACTGCACACTGCAGTAAGCCTACGGTTGGGCAGTGCAAGGCTTCTTTATTGGGCTTCTATTGGGAGTTTTCCCTGTTCTCATCAGCACTCATGACTACTCTATCCCATACTTGCAGAAGTAGTATTGCTTTTCTAATCCCCCTTTAAACACCTTCTCTTCAGACTTGCAGTGTGGTTATCACATACAGCTCCAATCTCCACAACAATGGGCTAAAACTCTACACCTTTCACTGTGCTTCTCTGTCAAAGAGTAGAGCTTCTTTTGACCAAAACCTCCTGTCACAGCTCTGCCTGTGCTCTGCTTCTGGTATGGTGTCACATGCCACTAGAAAACCAGCCCTGGGAGCTCTCCAGCTAGCTGAGCCTGGACAGAGTCCAGGCTGTGTCCCCAGCCCTGGCTCTCAGGGACATGTTCCTTGCCTGGCTCTTTTTCTGGGGATGTTGGATCAGAGATGAAGGCTCGATAGCTTATGGGCATTGTCACATCCTCTGCCCTGATGGGCACTCTGGACTCTTTGGAGACCGTGGGGACAATTCAATAAAAGGACACAGCATCTGCATAGGAATTTTTTCCACAAAGACACACACATGCTTCATCCCTAGACAATGCAGGAGCGCTGTAGAGCGAGGCAGAACCACCACCTTCTGAGCATTGCCCTTTTCTCTGTCTCTCCCGTCTGGTGTATGTCTCTAGATTTGCCTCTGGGCTTTAAGGCAGCCCAGGTTCCTCTGGCTGAGCCTTCTCGTCCTGGCCACCAAAGGGCTTCCTCTGCCCCGAGAACAAACTCCCTCTAAAAGACTGACATCTTCCCTTTGTTCCTGGCTTTCCACTAGGATTTTCCATGATGCAATCCCGTATGGGGTTACTGGCAAAGAGCTGTTAAAAGTCAGTAGCTGTGCCTGGAGCAAACCCATTGTTCTGCCAGTGCAGAGCCCTTCAATGCTGCTGACTCCTGCGTGGCCTCGCTCCTGCTGCCCCAGCACCGCCGGCGAGAGAGACGTCCTAATCCCCACAGAGGGACAGGGCCATAAACGCAAAGCACGGCACAAAGAGCAATGCGTGATTAGATGCAGGCACATCCCCTACACCGTCACACCAACCAGCAGCACCAGGCTTGGCCATGGTTGAGGACCAGGCTGTGACTCACTAGATGCATCTCACTTTTCCTGGAGAAGTTCACAGGCTGCTGCTCCAGCCGAGCAGGGTTATTTTGGAGTGGAAAGTGAGAAGCTGTAGCTTTTATCCTTCTGGAGGAGGAATTTGCAAAGAAAACAATGCAGGATTCTCTGGAATATGGAGCATTAGCTGCATCATCTTTTAAAAATAACTTAGTCAAGTGAGTGTTGGCTGGGGATTAGCACCCTTGCAGGCACTTGGGTGCAGTGAAGGGATGTTTGCTGAGATTTATTGATGTCAGGGATTGTTACAGATGCATAGGTGACACCTAATGCCAAAGCGGCTCTCTGGCTCGCTAATGAGATAAGTCAAAGGCTCTGTGAAGTTTTCAGCAGCGTAGCCATTAACCCCAAGATTACAATATCCTTTGTGTTTTTCCAGCATGTTCTGCCAAGATTTTGCCTTAAGCAGAGGAAAGATGAAAAACACAGGGCCAGAGAGTCTCTTACAGCTGAAAACCACTGTCTGCTGTGTAGTTCCCTGGGACAGAGAAGTGCCCATGTGTAATCAGCACCGAGCAGTCATTTTCTTCAGTGTTGGACAAATGGAAAAAGGAAGAAAAAAAGAAAATCACAGAGAATTGTTCTGTCTGGGGAGATGCAATTTGATGTCCCACACCCTCCTATTCTTTTGATGCCTGGACATATGGGACTGCTAACTAAAACTTCAGAAGGACTTCCTAGGTACTTATATTGGATACTTCTATTCCATCCAAACAGATCTTCTTGCAGGAATTATTACTTTGTGATAGTAATGAGTTTTTCACGTCTTAACTAAAGATTGTATACCCAAAATGAGACTGGCTGTGAGTGAATTCCAATAGTAACTTTCCAGGACTGGCAATGTACAAAAATCCCTCAATTAAAACATTTTTTCCAGCAATACTGAAATGTGCCTTCATCTTGATGTATCTGAGCTACTGCATTGGAAGGAACTCAACTTGTATTTTCTGTCCTTCTCCCACAAAATATGAAACATTCTTTTTTCCTGGAAATTTCCTTCCATTTGTTTAAAATAATTTATTAAAAAATTAAAAAAAAAAAAAAAA
>WBNM01011709.1:324928-336763 GCA_013399055.1 Ramphastos sulfuratus | reverse complement strand
AAAAAAAAAAAAAAAAAAAAAAGCTACCTCCCCCAAATATTAGTCTGGAGTTAAACAAACATTTTGTTCTGCTCCAAATTTTTCAAAAGCCAACTACATCAAGATGCAAACCAATGTGTTTGGGATGTTTGAAGCAGAAGTCTGGTTTCCTTTTATTCTCCATAGTTCCTTGGTGAAGAATTACTTCCATTTGGGACATTTTAGCAATGATTTGCAGATTAAAAACAAACAAACAAAACAACCCAGGGTTATAGACGTGTCAGTATCAGGGGTAGGTGCTGTGGGACTGCTCACTAAACTTCACTTGGAAAGCTGAAAGAACTAAGGCACTGACTCAGGCATGAGCTAATGGATTACTTCCAGCCTTCAAGGAACAAAACCAAATAGCTGTGATAGCAAGATAATATCACTATGTTATTGCTAGAAGCATGCTTCAGTCTCATCTATATGCTGAACAAACAGCTTTGGCCTCCTTGCAATGATACAAACGTTTTCTATGAAAAAGACTCTCCTGACCACATCTATGTTTTCACACAGGAAGGCGATTCCTGCGTGGATCTCAACGCTAACTCAAAGACTGTTGATGGCTCATTCCCCTACCACCAGAGTCATTCTTCACATCCTCTCTAGTGTCTGAAACAGCAGCAACTCACCTACCCTTCAGCCCTCTAGGAAATGCAAAGCCGTCAGCAAGACCATGATCATTTCCCATGGTCCTCATACTGTGCCACTTCAGATAGTAACCAGCCTTGCTTGTGCCCCTCTCCAGCTTTAGGTTTTACAAGATTGCTGTTCTCAAAATACACATGCTTTATGGCCAAGGATGAGTCAGAGGGATGCTGTTAATAGTGTGTTGGTACAAGTTCGTCCTTCTTCATGGGAGTCCATAAGCAATTAAAGGAAGAAAATTGCAATTAATGCCAATCAGCATGAGTTCATGGAAAATAGAATGTGATGCCTCTCTTTGGTTTAGTTGATAAAAGTGATGGTAGGGCACAAGAATTTTCAGAGACGTTTGACTGGGTGCCACATGACATTTTGATTAAGGATCTACAGCAGTATAAAATCAAGAGGGTGTGTTTTAAATGGATTAAAACCTGGCTCCCTGACAGGTCTCCAAATGTAATTGTAAATCATCTGCCAGCTGTGTTTGTAGCAAAGTCCCTCCAGTATTCTTGCATTGAATATCTTTATCAATGACATGGAAGAAGAAAATGTGAAAGCACCACTGATGTGGTCTGCTCATGGTGTAACAAGCCATAAAGTGGTAAATAATGAAGAGAAGAGGTCACTGATATGGAGGAGTACAGAGCGCTTGGGGAGCCAGGCTCAAGCAAGCAATAAATTTGGCAATGCAGGTGAATGCAAGAAGAAAGAATAACTACTGCATTTGTAGGGTAGTGGGCTCCAGGAAGCACAACACTGAAGAAGCTTTAGCAGAAGTTTCTTCAGTGGACAAAAGTCAGCCAAATGGATCTTGGTCTTGGTGTTGGGTTATATCTGAGCAGGAAGATCCTTGGAGGTAGAAACAGCAGGAGAAGGTCTCTAATACATTTGCTCCTGATGGCAATGCTCCTTGTCAATGTATCAGAAAGGATTCAGGGAAAACCCAGGAAAGCTTTGGAAAGGTAGCAAAGCCCTGAGTTATCCTGTGTGTCAGTCAAGGATGAAGTTGGTTCCATTTTGCAGATGTGTGAAGTCGATATTAGGATTTTTTTTTTTCTTTTCCCTAATAGACTACTGTGCAGCAACTGGAAGCTGAATGTGGAGGCATTCAGATGGAGAGAAAGGCTTCAACTTAAGGTTTCAAAGAGTCTGCTTGATCAGGAACTTACTTGTATCATCTGGGAGCTTTGGCCAGGCTCACTAACTCATGACATGCAGAGTATCAGCACCTTGGCAGGATTATCTTGGCTGCATGAGAGGAGATTTAGACTGGATATGAGAAAAAACTTCTTCCCTGAAAGCATTTTTGAAGACTGGAACAGCCTGCCCGGGGAGATGCTTGAATCCCTATCCCTAGAAGTGTTTCAAAGAGGCAGAGATGTGGTGCTGAGGGACATGGTTTAGCACCAGCCTCGATAGAGTTAGACAGTGGATGGACTGGATGATCTTAAAGGTCTTTTCCAAATGAAATGATTCTGTGCTTATACCAGTATTGCTACAGTGGCATAGCCAGGTTGGTAACTGATATCTGCCTGTAAGTAAAAGCTGAAGTCTTGCTCATGTTAAAGTCAGTATCAAAAGTGCCAGTGGTTTGGGGGAGGTAGAACTACCCTTAGCGTTCTTAGATGCTCTTTATCCTGGTCTCCACACAAAGGTGTTTGTTGATTTTTTTTTTGTTTTGTTTTGTTTTAAAGAAGGAAGTAAAAAGTGATTTTTAGACCAGTGTAGTACAACATTCTGAATAGACATCTCAAAATTAATTTAAAGCTGCTGTAGGTGATGGTGCTTGCAACTCCAAGGCTTTAGATAGATGGTCACTACATAAGCAGCTGTGCTAGCTGAAATGTTACCTTACATACAGCCTTTCCAGCCAGGTGGCTCTTCTCCATCTTAACATGAAAAGATTCTATCCATCAGCAGGTTTGTGGGGCAGCAACCTCTCCGGGAATGTGGAAATGAGCATCTTTTGGTCATACCATCAGCTAGTACAACAAGACCTGGGTGTCTAGAACCACCTCTATTCATGGGGTGGATCCACACTTAGGACTGATTTAAGCAGGGTTGTGTTGGTGTTTCTCTGTGTTTAAGTTGTTTGTTAAACAAGATCTGAAACAGAAGTTTTGCTGTGAAGAACAGGCTATTACTGGGGATAGCTTTACAGCAGCTTGAAGGTAGTCTAGGCTAGTGCATTTTATTTTGCAGGATCAGGCTAGGAGAATGCATTGGCAAGTGGCAGATGAGTCACTGCTAACAATTTGTATCTTGTGAGTAGAGGAATGCTTCAGGCGGATTCATTTGGATGTCTTTATGGCAGCACAATGAGGTCTGAGGGCATCTACAACTGACATAATTAACACACCATAGATTCAGAAGGCACCGAATGCTGTGCCCAAGAGGGACCTATTTTAACTTACATTTGCTTACAAGGCTTTTGGGAACATGTTCCTGTTTTGGCCAACCCATCTGGCTGGGCACTGCACCCAAAAGGGACAGCATTGCTCTTCGCCTTCTTACCCAATTTTGTCTCTTGTGCTGGGCTGAGTGTCCAGCATAACCAGCTGAGGAGCTGGATTTGCATGGTGCTTGGGCAGACTCTGTTTTGGTGATCTAGTTTCTGCTTGGATCGCTGAACTGGTGTAACTTGCAAAGTTGCTGCTTAGTAACTACAGTCCAAGAGGGTGAGCAGGATTTTTACAGCATCCATCAGTTAGAAGAGATGGAGCCTTTCATAACGTTGGGCTCTCCGTTGCTTTTCTTGGACTCTTTGAGATGAACATTGCATTATCTACAGCTCAAGAAAGCAAGTCAGTACTGTGGTCTAATGAGCCAAAATTACCCAGGAAAGCAGTGTGCAAGCACAGTGGCCATGTTACACAGGAGCAGAATTAGGCTAGACAAGGTAAGTCTAAGCATGCAGTGCTGCACAGGGTGGAAAGTCACTCTGAAAGGTACAGCTACAGTTCACCTACCTGTGTGGTCTGCAGTGACACTGAAAGAACTATCATTTGCCTCCTCCATAATCTGTCCCCCTATCACTCCTGCCTGGAGCATGGGAAGTTTAATTTCCTGCAAATCATAGTGTCATTTGTAAGGTTTAATCCTACATCTTTCCATGCTTCTGTTGACAAAATAGTTGGAAAAGTCTGTTGTGGTTTTCTTGCCTGCTTAGTCATTGTTGGAAGTTGTCCTCTGGCTGGTGGTATCTCCATCAGCTTCAGGTTCACCTGTGGGCTAGGCTGCTATGGCATCCCAGGTTGGTGGATTGGAGATGCTGGTGGAAGAATTGCTTCAGTTAAAGAAGATGGTCTGATGTCAGGGGACTCCTGCCAGTCATTGTTCTGCTGCCTGTGTGGAAATAGGCTGAACTCTGTGGTTTTGCTATGTAACATTCTTATGTAGCCAGACGAGTCGCCAACATGATAAATACAATTATTTTTTCCAATTGTTATTTTTGCCCAGAGCATGCAATTGACACTGAATTCTGCTGGGTAGAATGGGAATGTAGTGGCTGCTCACATCCCTGCAGTGGCGTGACGATCTGAAGGCATGAATTGTGATGCTGAGAAGCAAATCCTGCCCCGTGGCATATGTTGGGGGCAGGCACCCGTCTGTGCCACCATCAGTGCCACCCTTGGGTGGCAGTAGTCATGGGATAACTTGCTTCCTTGGTCATCAGAGAGGGAAGGATGGAGGTTTCTAGTGCAGTTATAACTGTGATTTTTGCTGGGAAGGTGGGAGGCAGCAGAGTTTGGTTATGCAATGTAGTCGAGGGAGCTGTATTGCACCACCTGGGAGGGGAGCAATGGCGCCAGGGCTGCTGCCCTCTTTCCTACACCCACGGAGGCCGGAGGCCTCTCCAGCTCCGACCAGCAGCATTTCCAACAGGGATAAAAGAGTCTGAGGCCCTTCCCCAGGGGAGGCAAGTCTTGACTGGACTCGGAGCTCAGGAGAGAGGCACAACTCTCTTGTGATGATGGGAGCAAGATTGCTTTCACAGAGTGGGGGACGATGTGCCAAGCTAATTTGGGCAATCTACATCTGATGGGAAACCAGCACTGTGGGGTGACTGGTGCTACAGGCTCCTCCTGTGCCATGGTTTGCTCAGCCAAGTAAAAGGACAGGCCAGCCGAGCTCCCACCGTGGTGGTTAAAGTTTGTTTTAGCCACCTTATCTAATCTCTTTCCTAACTTTTGCTGGGGGAAAGCGTTTATTGCTTATATCGTGTTACTCCATGAGCACTTGCTGGCTGTGGCTGTTTGCGTGTGTATATGTAGATGTGAAGCCAGATAACTTCAGGCCTTGCAGTTTTATGGGTCAGTCAATCCAAACTGCTTCCACTGGCAGATGTGGGGATGTGCTGCATTCGTTACCTGTGGGCCATGCGCTATCAGGGTGTAAATCAGCAAAACAGGGCTCTGTTTATACACATAAATTGCCCCAATGTGACAGCTTAATACCCTTTTGACTTTCTACCCTCTGTGGGGGAGAGCCACAAATGTCTTACAGCACTGCTCACCCCAGGGATGACGGCAAGGCAGGGAAACCAGCCTTGCTATAAAAGGAGGGAGCACGCTTTGCTCCTGCCCCTCTTCAGGCTTGGCTGCGTAGCCACCAGCTCCCCGGAGGTGAAAGGCCCTTCCAACAGACCAGTCCAACAGGAAATTATCTGCTCACCCTTTACTAAATTACTGACTGGACAGTCACAGGGTCCCAAAAATACCAGCTCCATCTATTCCCCTACGGACATGATTCCTAGGCACGCAAGATCCCAGCTTGGTCAGCAGGAGGGCAAACCCTCCCGTCCATCCCTCCCCTGCAGCGCCTTGCGCAAGGCTCAGTTTCGTCTCTTTCATGGGGCACAAAGGTCATGTGGATGAATTTTCCCTGGGCAATAGCAGAGTAAAACCTGTCAGACTTCCTTCGGCTCTGGCTCTGAGGTTTGTTGCTCCAGAAGATGCTTTATTTTTTTCAGCAGATGAGAAGGTGTTTCCAATGAGATAGTAGGAGGTCAATGAGATAGAAAGGGAAGTGCGAGGACATCACAGCAATTTTGAGGAGCTTCCCAATTTAAATTACATGGAAGTGAGGGTAAGAATCTGAAATCCCATGCATTTGAAATGCCCTCTGGTGCTTTCATCACTAGCTTGGAGAACAGAAGCTCATGGATGCATCCAAATCTTTGGGGTCTTTTTCTTCATTTAGTGCATCCTAATTCTGGCTGCACTAAACTATGCTAAACCCAACCTGGAGAGAGTCTGTTAATCAGTATTTTTGCTAGTGTGGCACTAAGCAGCCCTTCAGGACTATTCATTTACCCTGTTGTACTTTCCAAGCCCTCCTCTCCACCAGCAATTGATCTGTGTATGGGCATGGCAGCTCCCAGCTCACATCCACACTCCCGTGTCAACCAGGAGCATCCTCATGCCTTTGCATGAGAAAGATGTATCTGCAGCAGACCTTTCCCAATCTGCTTTTAAAGTGCAAGTTGAGACTGAAAATTGATGCTGTAGGAGACTGACCTTGTGGGAGCGTCCTTCCCTCTGGCTGATCCCAGGTCAAATGCTCTCAGTTTACAAGTTGCCAACTCCCACGGTAGCCAGACTGCTCCTGCCCCTGCTCCTTCTCATCCAAGCTTAAGGAAAGATGCACACCTGGGATGTTGCACAAATATGAATGTGACCTCATCCCTGCTCCTAGCTTTGCATCCCTTATGTGCCCAAGAGGTGATATTGGTGCAGGAAGGACTGAGGATCAGCTTGGGTGGTCAGAGAGCTGGTTCTAGTGCTACCCTGTGACTGCAGACTACATCTGGGTCTACTTCCCTTGCTGACACTACTGGCATTTTTCAGAAAGAGGAGCTATCAGTGACCATGTCTTTAAATTCTCAGTTCAGAGACAATCAGATGTTGCTGTTTCTATAGCACACCAAGTCAGGGGACTCCATGAAGCATGGCTTTCCATGGAGAAACAGATGAGGCAGCTCAAGGTTGGATGTTCTGGTGTTTAATACTAAGTGAGTGCATGCTGCAGCCTTTCTCAGAGTGGGCTCAGCTTCCTCTTGTCTACCCAGCCCCAGGAAGACTTGTAAGCAGTTAGTTACTCTGAGGACTCTGCCCTTCTGGCAAACTTGACTGAAAATGGCCAGTGAGTTCAGAAGTTTTATTAGGGAAAGAGAGACAGACACACCCAGAGCACAATCACAAAAGAGTTGTTTCTCTAGGAAACTAGGCTGGGGGGGAAAAAAAAAAAAAAGAAAAAGATTGTTTAAGCAAGCAAATATGTTTCTTGGAGACACTAGAGCAGGGGAGGTGGTAGGGGAAATGTGTGTTTATATAGCTGTTGACCTAGCCTCCTCTTAAGCATTAGTTTCTTGTTTTAAATCCCTTTATCCCTATTTATGCCCATTTTTATCACGTTGGTTATTAGTTCTAATGACTTGCTCTGCCCTGTGCTGCTGCTTCCAGCTCAGCAGCCTCCCATTGCTGCAGAATTCCACAGATCACTTTGCTGAGATCAGCCCATCCAAATAACTTTACATATAGAAACAATGAACCCAGTGAGGGGGGGGAACTGGCTCAGCCCTGTGAGGGCATGGTATAGATGTGAGCAAAATTAATCAGTGGCTCGAGCTCTCCTATAAAGCTCCCATTTCAGGATTTGCAAACTGGCTTCCTCTGTCTGCTCCAAAGCATCAGAGCTCCTAATCCCAGGGCACTAAAGGTCCTTTTGGTCTGAGCTGTCAGCCAAAAATTCAAGTGCCTGTGAGTTGTTCAAGTTTTGTTGAAAATGGATGCAGTGGTCAGCTGTCCCTTTGATGCAGTCCTGTTTATTTACTAAGAGCCTGAAAGGTCCCGTTCCCTCAAAAGGTGGCAGGAAACAGGCAGGGACAGAATTTGGTACCTTGTTCTTCCTGTTGGGGCTGATCTCACATGTGAGTAAACAGCGAGTGTGTGGTGAGCTGCAGTGAAGGCTTTGCTACTGGAATAGCCACCAGTCCTCCTGTCCTGCACCCCTGGATGCCTGTGTGGCTCTCCCTTTCACTTTCCATCTGGCTGGCTCACTGCAGGAAATGAGGCTGATTAAAAACTAAAGGGTGAAAAAAATTAGAAGATGAAAAATGTGTTTCTTTTAAAACAAAAGAGGGGGAAAAAAAACTAAATTAAAGATCATTTTAATTAGGTTTGAAAAATCTGCAGTGGAGTTGACAGGCAGGTTGACAGGGCTCCCTTTCCCCCATTGCCCAGCTCAGGACTTTCCATCTTGCTTGCAGAATATTTTGACATTTGTGCTTTCTTGGCTCCATTTGTAGAGCCCAGTGGAACCTGCAGCCTAATTAAATGTAACAATTCCTGAAAATGAGGGTTGTTATTTTTTTTCCTAAGGATAATAATAGAGGTTTTATTTTAAAAAGAGCTAATCTATTTACTCTAGGCTGCCTGCTTCCTGACCTGGCCTCAATACCTGAGGGGACAGGAACAGAACAAATTAGACAGGGGCTTAGTCACTGGAAAAGATGAGAGTGTTAATGTGTGTGTGCACATGTGTCCTGTGTGCACCATTTGAAGAGTTGAGAGGTAGGAGGATTGGAATTTCACTGGCAGCTGACTTTTTTCCCTTACTTTTCTTCTTCACTGCTGGTTTTTAGCCAGAATCAGACCCAGAAGGCTCTAAAGGGGCAAAAGCAACACTGTGGGGTTGCATTGTCCATTCTCCAGCTCCTCAACCTCTGTCACCAGCCTGCAGGGTAGGAGGAGATGGTGGCTTTGCAAACCCAAGGCTGTGCAAACCAGTGGGTAATGACAGAGCCTTTGTATCAAGAGCTGCATTAAATGAGGCAAAAAGGGAAAATGCAAGTCAGTACTCTCAAGGACTGAATATGCCCAGCTATGCACTTACAAACTGAAGCTCTTGATGGTCAGAGCTTTCCTTCCTTTTACCCATGCTGTTTCGTTTTATCCATGGTTTAACTCCTAGTCCTTTGAGCATATCCCTACATCCTCATGACTGAGGAAGCACAGACAAGCCTCAGGAACAAGTCAACACAGAGATATCTCCTTCTTACTCTTGCTATGGATTTCTAGCGCTGTTGTATCTCAAAGTGTTTTACATCTACCATCGCAGCACTGCTATAGCATCATCTTGACTTCTCTTGGGATGCTTGATACTGGGAGTTGCTCTGGTGTGAGGGCAATGAATTCCTCTTTCATCTCACTGTGTAGTGCTATCTCCCAATGTCCCTGGCTAATGCAGAGGTGATGGTGGCAGAGTCTAAGGAACACTCCCTACCATCCCATGCATGGTGGCTGGCTTCCCTGTATCACTTGTTTCAGTGTCACTCATCAGATCACTTTGAAACTTCCCATCAGCTGATGTGCTCATTACTCAGCCAAAAGTAACACAGTTGGACTCGAGTGGTGCAAACCACTCACAGACCTTCCCTCTTCCACAGCTCTAGGTAGGTCCCGTCCAGCACCGAAAACCAAAGCTCGTGGGTCACTTGCCCCCAGCTGGCCTTTGGCAGGACGAGCTAATGCTGGCCGCTGCCTTTCCCAGCCTGCAGCCTGATGGCAGCAATGAATCAGCAGCCGGTGCACTTGTCAAAGGCATTCCTCCACTTTAATCCTATTGACAGGGACTACTGCCTGGAACAGGAACTGCAGGGTGAGCCATGTCAACAGCAGATTCTTATTACAGATAATATTGATGGGGCCTTTACTTGAATAATGAAGGGAAGAGCCCTCTGCTTTGACGTTTGTCTCCAAAACCTAGAATTACTAAGAGTTTAACCATCGGAGGGAAGCTTAAGATAGTTGCATCTTAAAGGATCTGCTTTCTTGTGGCATTCAAGGCTGGGGAAAGGAGTTTAGCCCATACGTTGGGAGCTCCGCGTTGACCTTTTCACTGCTCTTAATAAATGTTACAGTTAAATAAAGTCGGATGGATTTTTCTATCCACTATAGTGCCTTATCCACTGGGGGAAAAAAAAAAAAAAGTAAACCCCCCCAAATCCCTGTTTAATATCACTGTTACTCATTATCTTTGCTAGCTGCAGGGCAAAAGGCAAGGAGGAAGGGCAGGGGCAGGACAATTCAGGCTGTATTATCAGGGTAATTCCTGCCATCCTACATGATTACATGTGTCTTTGAATACTGGTGAATCAGAGCTGTTTCAACCGGTTGTGATCTTATGGCCAAAGCCCAAACCAGAAGCAGTAGCTCTGGAAATGTCTAAGGAAAGCTTGCTTTGTTTATTTTTTTTTTTTTTTACTTTCTTATTTTCCATTCTTAAAAAAAAAAAAAAAAGTGAGGGAGCTGTGTGTGGGGAACCCTCTGTCCTGTCTACATCACTTCGTTCCCTCCAAGAGGGGAGACTGCAGGGGAGAGGCTGCCCGGGAAGTCAACTGAGGGCAGAATGCACCAGCTGTTCCAGGAAATAACCTGTCTTTGCACATTTCCTCATGTCTGGGCTTCAATATTTAGGTTGCAAGCATTGTGATGAGAGAAGGAAAGGAAGGAAGATGAGACTAAATTTGAGGCATCCCTGGTTTGGGATTTTAAATGTATCCAGGAACTCGAAGTTGTCCTGAAGCCTAATTCTAGAGACATCTCTAAACAGAGTTTGGACCTCTAGCTCCTATTGGGACAGATGAGGAAAAGAGCAGGCAAAGTTGGCTTTCAGCCACATTTATACCTCCCAGATCCTAGAGCTGGCCCAGGCCTGAACTGGCAGGTGGTTTAAGTTAGAGTAGCCCTGTGGCTCCTCTAACTTAAGCCAGCTGGAATCTCTTCTGGGGCTGGTTCTACCAGCCAAGGTTTGCTGGATTACAGCAGGACCCTGAAAGCATATAGCCCACCCCTGCATGGCCTGCACAAGAGGACCTTGGAGCAGATGACATGAAAATGTCAGGGCAGTTCCCAGCTGGTGCTTTAGGACAGATTTAATTCTTTCACACTGCTGCAGAAAATTAGTATCTGGCCTAAGAGAGCCTGTTCTCCTGGTATTTTTAGTTCAATATTGAAGACCCTAGGAGTTTTGGATTGCATTTAAGTTTCTGAATTTTGGGCTCTCTGACTTGAACTGTTAAATATTTTCCATACATAAAGAGCAGCCACAAAATTTCAGGTTGGATGACTTGTGTTTTAGATTTTGAAAAATAAAACTACCAAAACAAGACAGAAGAAAAGTAAAATCTCCAAGCAGTCCATTTACTCTCCATATGAGTGTGTCTGTTCCCTCCAAAACAGGCTCTCAAGAAACAGATTAAGTGACCTCTCTTGGCATGGTTCTTAAAAGTGCAAAGGAAGGAGCCAGTGAGTGCAGAAGGGCCCATCATTGGGGCTGGTGAGTGATCCCACAGCACACAATGGGGTGCAAGAGAAGACAGCCCATACTCTCTGTATACACCCTGCATCTCTGAGTATTGTTTAGCTTGCTAACCTTATCTACACACAGTGTTTTAACCTCCTCAGATCTTCTGTTCTACCTAGAAAAGCCCATGGCTCATGTGAGCGCTTGTTTTCCTCTAAGGACAGAAATGTGCCTGCATAGGACTGTAAAAATACCTTTGCTTTTCAAGGTTCTCCAAACTGGTAGAGTCTTGCAGAGGGAGGGAATATTCCCTTGAGGCACTGATGCAGCAGGTAGATCTGTCCCAATACCCTGATTAGAAATGGTAATCCTCAGCCTTTTTATCTCAACCAGGTGCCCATGAGATCGTGCACACCAGTTGAGAGCCCCGCCCAACTTCAGCATGGGTCAGCTCCAGCCTGGAGCCATCTGCACCAGGCATCTCTCAGAACTAAGGAGAAACCCTGACTAGGCTGCTGGGAACTGGAGGACATGCTTAGGAGATGGAGAGATTGAGCAGCTCAAAGTTGTCCTTGTACTTTTCCTAGTGCTGTGGCTGTAGGCATGACCGGACCATTTGTGGTCCCACACTGAGGTGGACAAGCTGAGGTGGCATGTGATTCCAAGCTCTCTATGTCCCAGAGAAAAGACACTTTCTCCTCAGCTCTGTGTTGCTGCATTGGGAGCTGAAATCTGGCCAATGAAAACCAAGAGTGGAACCTATGGAATAAGTTGACTCTTCATGTATCCCTCCCAGGGCTTGTGAGTTCTTCAGGTCATGAGGGGATTTCTAATAATTTCCTTTAAAAAAAAAAAAAAAAA
>WBNM01011709.1:313516-324909 GCA_013399055.1 Ramphastos sulfuratus | reverse complement strand
AAAAAAAAAAAAAGGTGATAAGTGCTGGCTCCCTCATGCTTGCTTATTTGGTCTGAAGGGTGTTTTAGGTGACATTGAACTTGTGTTTCTCAGCTTTTCTCTGGAACCTGAAGATTCATGAACAGCTTGTTTCTTTTTCTTCTTTTTTTTAAATGAAATCTAAGATTTTTGCATAATACATTGGAGCAAGAAGCTGGGGAGGGGGTGAAGTAAAACATCAAATGCTGTGGGGCTAAAATTTCAAGAGCTGGCAACTGTGATTTTTCTTATTTTTCTTTCCATTTCCCAGAGAAAATGAAAACACCCCCCATATTTCTTGAGCCCCAGCAGGATGAACAGAGGGAAAAGGTGCTTCAGGGCAGGAAGAAACTGTGAAGAAATAGATTTGAAACTCCATTTATATTGGATTGTTAAAAAGATGTCCTGAAAGCTGCCTTCTGGGGACAGCTGTCCTGCTCTGAGGAAGGAGAGCAGAGAGATATATGTGGGGAGAAGCTGTGTGGGACTCTCAGACTGGGACAGGACTCAGGTTGCAGTTGCCTCTATTTACACTCCAATGCCATCTCCTCAAAGAGGTCAAAGAGAGTTTAAGCACACAGAGGAAAGACTCCATGAAACCCTTCTTCCCCACAGGAGTAACATCTTCTGCAACAGAAGTCCTGGGTGGCCAGAACCAGTTCTGACAGGTGGAGACATGGAAGAGTCCAGACAGTTGGTGCCATTACCCCCAGATCCCCTCCATATTGGTCATCTGGAAGTCATGGCAATGCTGCAGTGCCCCCATGCTCAAGGAAGACATGCACAAGCATCAGACTCTGTGCCGGAGGTGTGCAAGGGGTAGTGGTATCCAACACCAGCTCTGGTGCTTGCAAGGCTCCCAAGCCACAGGCTACTGCAAGAATCGCTAGGCGGAAGCTCAGCAAAGCAGGACATTGTCCTTAACGTGTGGTATCCCAAGGGATGTGCCACCTGGGTGTAAGGATCTCCACTGATGCAACAGCAGCCAGTATCTACTGCAGGCTGTTTAACAGCAGAAGGCAATGTGTCTGTCTTGCCTTGGCTGCACGTGGCATGCACAGGGGGACTGTTACTTATTAGCGCTTGCAATCGCTGGCAAGAGCTGCTGGAACAGAGGTTGAGTTCCAACTGCTGTTCCTGCCTGTCCTCCTTCACTTGTGCTTGTATCTTTGTCAGACTCATTCCTTTTGGGTTGAAATTTTCCATGCTTTGCCTTAGCCCAGTGACACATTTTTGCTGAAGGTATGGACTGTGCTGGTTGGAGTCCCCTTTGTGGAGGTCCATGCTAATCTCTGCCCTTGGGTGAATGTCCGTCTTTTGGGATTGAAGAGAAGTCAGGCTCAAGAAAATCTTTAGAGAGCGGATTCTGATTTATTTACTTGTTTATTTATTTGGAAAAGTAATTTAAAAGTTTACATTTCAGCCCACTGGAACTTAAAAGGAAATCTTTTCTTTAGATCTCCCACAGTGGAAAATTGAACATCTCTGGCAAAATTAAAGATTTTCCATGGAAGATTCATATTTTGTGAAAATGGCACTTTCCATTGAAAAAAAAAAATGTTTTGATCATTAGTTTTTTTTTATCTGCTTTACTTTTTAAGGATGATTCAGAAACATAAAGGCAAAAAATCTCCACTTCCTACATCTGATATATCAACTTTTTTTTTTTTTTTTTTAAGCACAGCTTCAATTCCGTCTCCTTAGTGAGGAGGCTAGAAAAATTATTCAGCTTAAGCAAGAGCATTTTATCAGTTATAAAGTTGTGGGAATTTAAAATGGATATCTTAGTGCAAGTACTGGATTTGCAGCTTGCCTTTTTTTCCTATCTGGCTTGAGGATGCCAGACTTAAAAATCTAGTGTTAACTTAGTAAAGAGTATCTCTAGTAGGAGGCTTTGGGTTTGTTGGTGGAAATACAGCTGAAATACATAAAAATCTGTTTTGGACTGAAGGACTAAAAATTGCTTCTGGGAACTGGGAGACCTCCATTCATGGTGATTCTTAACAGTGATTCCAGGGTTGAATTTGCCCTTTATCGGGGTCTTGTGGTTTAATACATGTTTAGTTTTTTTCCCCCCCTCCCCCTGGATTTTCAAACTTAAAGATTGTTCTCCTTAAACAGCCTTCTGTTTCTTAGAAAGTTAGAGTAACCAAAAATTAAATCTTCCAAAGTTAGCAAGTTCCAAAGTTAGCAAGTTCCAGTCCAAGGATTAATGGCGTTAGAAAATTAATACAAAGCCATTGTGCCATTGTAGAATTTTCTCTGTTCTCTTCCCTGTTGTGATGGGGCAACTTTCTAAATCTTCAGAGGTTGTCCCTGAGGATAGATATCCATTTGGCAGTTTCAGATATGCACATACATGCACAGAATTGGTGTAGCCTATGCACTGAGCACATGAAACAGTTCCTTGAATGCACAATACATTCAAAATGGCTAATTTGCAAAATGCCCATTCTGCATCATCATGGATGGCTTGATTTGAAACCTTAGAATAGGTGATAAGAAAGTCATGCTATAGAACCATTTATACATATTTCAGATGACTTCCACTTAAAGGGAAAAAAAATAATCTTTATAATTAACACGACAGATAAGAGCAACTGTGACACTTTAAATGAATGCAATGTGTTTGATTTTGAAGTAGAGTTTAAGATTCTGTGGAGAGAAAAAATATGTGCACAGAGTTGAAAATTAAGAGATGCTATAGATCATCCTTGAAAACTGAGCAACCTCAGAGAATTCCCCTGTTTATCATAGCTTCCACCACCAGAGCCTCCTAGGAAATGGGAGTGGGGCTGATGAAAAAAGGACTGACAAAAGGGAGGCTGTACAAGGGAAGGTTTAACTGGGGCTTCTTGTCTCTGTCAACAGCCATGCAAGGAGAAGATATTCAAAGATCTCTAATGACAGTACAAGGGGTAATGGTTTAAACTGGCAGAGGGGAGATTTAAACTAGAAGTCAGGAAGAAGTTCTTTACAGTGAGGGTGGTGAGACACTGGCACAGGTTGCCAGGGAGGTTGTGGAGGTTGTGGCTGCTCCCTCCCTCGAGGTGTTCAAGGCCAGGTTGGATGAGGCCTTGAGTGACCTGTTCTAGTGGGAGATGTCCCTGCCTATGGCAGGGGGTTGGAACTGGATGATATTTGAGGTCATTTCCAACCTAAACCCGTCTGTGATTCTATGATTCTAGCTATGATGGAAATAACTCTTGAGGAGCAGATTTTAAAATAAAATACAGAGCTGATGGATGGCTTAGATGTCAGATATAGTGGATATTGGGTTGGTCATTGGATGAAGACTTGGTAGCCAGTTCAGTGAATGTAAGTTTTGCTTAATTTTAGGATGTGTGGTCCTGTACCCTGTGTTGAGCTAAGTTCCTATGGCTCCTCTAAAGATACGTGGGCAGGAGCTAGAGGTGGGTGGTTGTGTGGCAGGAAGGGGGATGGTTATTTTTCACCAGTACTTTTATTTGCAGAGCGCATCACCAGGATGAATTAAAAAAACACTGATTTCTCCAGCATGTCTTCTTAGCTGTTGCTGAGACAAAGCTGTTATTAATTCAGAAGGAGTCTGCCTGAGCAAGAACTCTCCAGAGTCCAAAATATTTTGCAGAGAGTAAATATAAGGATTATTCACCTACCACAGAACAGCATCAGCCTCTGGGTGGAATGCAGGAGCTGTTTAACAGTGCACAGAAACTTTTCCCCGCAGGTTTGGACAGGAGTTGAAGGTTTGCATATGCCCAATTGAAATTACAACTGAAAGCAATAAGCAATAAGATGTGCCCCCTCCCTTGCTTTGGTACTGGATGGGTTCAGTGGGGCGAGCACCACCTACCCACCACCACACCACTTCCTCCAGGACACTAGGAGATTTTTCTGGAGCTCACTCATCTGACCCAGTCCTCCACATGAGATCTGGCAAGATAATTGCTCCAAGTGTCTGGGTAAGTACTGTAAAATGCTTCAAATAAATGAATAGAAATCATCTGCTTCATAAATGCCAAGGGCTTTCAACATGTCATTTCTTGGTAAACAAAGAATTTCAGCACGACAATATCTTAGGATGTTATTGGCCATGTTTGTTCCCTCGCACATACTGAAGTGAATGTAAGCAGAGTCGCACAGCTATCGTTTGTGTCCTGATGCAGTGGAGATGATGGGGCTGCTCTGGTTACTTCTGGGCAGACTGATCTACCCTCAGCCCCCAAACTCTGTGATGATGAAGGGCAGGTGGAAGTTCTGCTTGCGTTCAGTTTTGCGTGAAGTGCTATATAATGCGATTATAAGAAACAAACCTAAACGCATCCTTTTATTCTTTTTGACATTAGAATGTAATAAAAATATGTATGTGGTCCCCTTCTTGCCCCTCAGCTAAATTGATTACATCTGGTGGCATTAAAAAAAAAAAACAAAAAACAAAAAACAAAACAAAAAAAAAAAAAAAAAAAAACAAAAAAAAAAAAAAAAAAAAACAAAAAAAAAAAAAAAAAAAAACAAAAAAAAAAAAAAAAAAAAACAAAAAAAAAAAAAAAAAAAAACCCAGCCAAAATGTCAGACTGAGTCACAGAGCCCCCTTGGGTGGTTATATTTATTTCAGGGTTGGAGCACTCATCAAAACAATTTATCCTTGGCTCTCCCTCTCAGCCTTCCCATCTCTGTGCTAACAAACTCTTCTCTTTCTCCTAATACTTGTATTTAGCCCCAAACACCCTTCTTCTGCTCTTTTATTTCTCCATCTTGCCATGCTCTCTGGCCTGGCTTCATCCACCTCTTTCTCCTTTGTTACACCAAGCTCCATAAACTCAGTAGCTGCAATCCTCCACTGATGGTAGCAGGGAAAGCTGGAGCACAGGCAAGGCTTGATGTTTCTAATACCATTTCACCTATTTATTGTTTTGTTACACATTGCTTGTGGTGAAGAGAAATTATAAAATGCGTAAGTGAGCTCCTTACCCTGGTTTTCATCATTGCTGTGACTGGTGGGGCAGCTGGGATGGAAGTACGTTTGCCAGAATGGTTACAGCTCCATCTCCATCTTTGCCTGCTCTCCCTTGGCTGTCCTGACCTGCTACAGTGGCACAGGTGGATCTGCTGGCTCTCTGTTGGTGGGTTATTTTTAGGCTTGATTCACCTGTGTCCTGTGTTTTCTGTCTGGCAGGGAGCAGCACCAGAAGCATCTACAGAGTGTCTGTGCTGCACTGTGTGGGGAGGACCTCATCTCCAAAACACAGTATCTCCTTTCCAGCTCTCTTCCCAAACCTCATTTTTCTGTCCAAATCACAAAGAGAACAGCCACCTCGTGCCTGCAGCCCTGGGGACACCCTGTACATCTCAGCCTCTAATCCTGTGGCAGTCTGCTGCTGGGTTGTTCCTGGTCTCATGCCACAGCTGCAAAAGACAATCGCTTTAGGATTCTCATGGAGAAAATGGCTGCAGAAATGCCTTTCTGTGTCTCTTCTCTGCAATCATGTGAGGTCCTGGTTTGGAAGGAGCAGGGACCAACACTCTTAGTTACCTTTTCTCTTGGGCTGGAGGATTGCCCTGCATGGAAAGACCCCATTGCTTACTTCACTGTCCCAACAGGGATCAATGACTGATGAGGAAAACAGGATTGCCCTCCACTATCTTGACTGGGAGAAGATTTGAGCTCTTGGCACCACTACCTCTGAGCTTAATGCCTTCTATTCTGTCCGTTGTGCTTTCCATCCCAATCCTGGGCAGTGGGGTCCTGGTACACAGCACACCACATTTTTCTCCTGTGGTAAATCAGAGACCCCTGGGATCTTCTATTGTGCTTTTCTTTTCCCCAGGTATTTTTGTCTGTAAACCACAGAAAACTGAATAGCAGGAAATGAAGTGCAGATTGAGACCATGGTTGAGTGCACTTGCTAAAATAAAACACTGAGGAGAGGGAGAGATTCTTTTATAAATAGAAAATGAAGTGTGTTTATTTTTTATTGATGAAGTATTTAATTGTGCTGAGAGTTTGAGAGATGTTCTTAGCAACATCTCAGACTATGCATTGACTAGGAATGTCAGTTGGTCTTTAGTACAAATACCTTGGCTAGGTTGAGCTTACCTGTTTTGTGCCTGGGAACCGCAAGGGGATGTCAGGATTTTCTGGTGATCTCTGACATGCCACAGTTGTGCCAAGAGGGACATAGAACTCCACTGGTATCGCCTCAAACTGGAGCAGATGCTGAGACAGCCCAAAGGCTAATTGAGTGAATGGATTTGATAGCAAAAGAGAAATTCTCTGCCCATTGCCCCTGGCCAGTGCATTTTGGCTTTGACTGACAGGCTTACCCAGAGGGTGCTTTTGGTCTCTGTGGCCTCTTCAGCCTTTAGTGTCCCTACGGAGTCTGCCAGCAAAGCAGGCCACAGTAGAGTGCACCTACTGAGCTAGCGCATCATATAGAGATACCTGAACTAACGCTGAAATGGCTCTGCTGAGGGAGATGGGCTAACTTGGATGCTATCACCATGCTGCCATCACTGAGCTATTTCTAGGATGCTTCCTGAAACTAATGTGCTGAACTCTGCACAGCATCACATATCGTCATGGGGCTGTGACACAGACCCTTAGAGTCTTTTTGCTCTGTTATGCGTCTGACCTGTTTTTCTTAAGCAAGGCAAGTAGCACAAGCAAGTGCAGGGTGTCAAGATAAGGCTGTGACCTCTTAGATTACTTTGTTGCTCTACTAGAAATGCTGGATTGGTCCAGCAGACAGCTGGTTTCTTTTGTGAGTTTAAATTAATCTCATTAATTCAGATGTCTAAAAAGAACAACCTTTACTCATCAGTGACCTGGACTGCTTTCTTGCAGGGGTTAGATCTCTAGAGTTTATCACTCCTATCTGGAACTGTTCTGCTCTCCTGGTGCTTCTAAATAATTGCCTGAAAGATCATACTTTTTGTTTTGTGAACCAGTGAAGGATTATGAGGCTTCAAAAGCAGAGGAGATCAAGATGCTTGGAGTCTCTATGATGGGTCTATGCAAGTTTACAAGAGGCATGGGTGCAACCAAGAGCTGTGCAGGTAGTTAACAAAATGGAACTGCTTTTGCTTGGTCATTTGTTTGTTTTCAGATGTGTCAGGTGTCCAAGGAAGCCAAGTCCATAAAGCCTAATTACCTTTATTAAAGCTTGTTTGCATCAGATCCTAAATGGATAGAAATTGAACACTTTGGTTGTTCTTCAGGGGAACCAATTATTGATCATCTAAGTATCTCTGGAGAAAAACTGTGATAAAGGAACACCAGCCAAGTGTCCCCATCTCAACTAGAATTCATCCCTTTCCAGCTGTGCCTGTGCAGGGAAAGCCATTTTTCCCTTTAGCCATGAGAGCCAGTGCTGCCACATGCCCCAGTCTCTGCTTTCAGGCAAGACGGGACCTGGGGACCTCTTGAAAATATTTGAGCTCTCCCACCTGTCCCTGAGGTCATGGAGCAAAGCATGTAGAGGTGATCTAGGCCTCTTTGGCTTGTCTTTCTCACCTGTTTATACCAAGCTGCTATTTCCAAAAGTCCTGCCTTGACAATGCCTTGGCAGTGGAAAATGTCCAGTTATGCAGCCTCCAGATGAAACAGCCACCAGCCCTACAGAGGAGACCTCATCTGTAAGAGAATTGCAAGTTCATTTGCCTTCCCTGGGGATAAAAGCCTCTGGGCAGCTTGTGAACTCCCACAAGAAGAGCTGAATCGTGTCGCATGGGAGTGAGTAGTCCTTGTGCTGACCAGTGTGCCAAAAGAAAGTGGAAGAGGGATTCAGGCAAAAAAGAGATTCTAGAGGGGAGAATAGATGCAAGAAATTCCTAGGAATGTTACAGAAATCAACATCCCCTCCTCTGCTTCTTCCAAACCAACCCACCTAAAAAATGCCGGTTTGTGGGCTATTTTGGAAAGAAGTCTATGCCTGGGGAATTTTTGGCCGATGCTTATGGCTTTTAGAAGTTTCTAGGAGATCAGATGAATAGAAACAGGAACCAGATGGGAATTCTAGCTGCTGGAAAGAAAGGAAGGAAAAAAAGGGGGGAAAAAAATCAATCGCTTGTTTAAAATGTGAAGAGCACTTGTTCAGTTTTGAGGAGTTTCCTCTTCACCCTGGATTTCTTATTTTAAAGTAATTTACTCTAGTTCCATAATATTCTCTTAGGATATTTATCTCTTTTGTTGTTGTTGCTAGGAAAATTTCTTTCTTTTGCAATAAAACCCAGTTTATTCTTATGAGAATTTAAGCCTTTGCCTTACTAGATAAAAAGAAAGTCAGTGGTTAGTTTTGTTCTTGCAGCAGCCTCAACATCCCTTGGTCACTTACAGAGTGTACATCTGTGAGGCTGCAAAATACAAAAAAATACAGTGGTGGAGTAGAGTTGGAGACAGCTCAGAACTAGCAAAAGCAAGGGCACATAGATCCTATTTGAGATAAATGGCCATCAAAGGAAGAGCTGCATGATGCTGGAATGTATGATAAACCCAAACATGGACCTGATGCGTGGTGCCTGCAATGCCCCAACTTGTCAATGTGTAGTGTTGGATTTGTGGTGTCTTGACTGCTAGGTTTTGGGGTTGTGGATCCAAAAATCAGACCTGGTCCAGTCCAGACTCCATTTTAATCAGCCCTTGGCTCTGGAGCCGGTTCATTTCTGGAAAACATCCCAGGGACTGAATAGGTGCCAAGGAGCATTTTCCAGCTCCTGGGTCCAAGCTGGACTCTGTGTTGGGAGTCATGGTCCAGCCATGATCTGACACTGTGCTAGGACTGGACTCAGCTGTTCATCATCCTCACAGCCTTTTATTTCCAGGCTGATGGGCAAGAGGGTGCCAGCATGGCAAGGTGTGTTATACAGTGCCCCTGCTCTGCTTGGGAAAGCCATGACTAGCAGGTAGGAAGGAAGCGAAGTGGATACCAGTTCATAGATGAAGATAGTAACTGGGTACAACTATAGTCTTAACTTTTGCCACTACTTTTCTTTTAAAGATTCTACTTTTAATGAATTCTTTTAACAGTTAACTGTGAGTGGGGAGGGAAATGTCCTTCCAATTTTCTACATATTTACTGCTTCCTGGAAAAAAAGTGCTCTCTTCCCAGGTCCCTATCTTGTTTTATAATCTTCCTTTTCATGATAATCATTCCATATTATTTCTCATGCCCTCTAATCCGCAGCCATTCCCAAGACAGGGTCATCAGCACAAGGCAACAACCCTCGATAAACCTTCACCCGTGGTCTCTAAGTTGGTTTGAGAGGAAATCCATCCCTGGGACTTTAATAGCACATAGACTGTGTTTTTAGGGAACTGATTGGAGACTCCACAAACAACACTAGGTCCATAGTGTGTGCTACAATACTTCCTAGCAGTGATGCACAAATTCAAGTGTAGATATTTTAAGAATCAAGAGTTGATCTTGTGTTTGTGTTTTCAAATGTGCGTGCGTTTGAACACATGGCTTTGGTTCCAAGGTTCGTCACAGATGGACCTAACTGAGCCAGCTGCTTGAACCCTCTATTATGGTGACCAATTGATTAGATTAGTTTAAATGAAAAAAATCCCCCCAAACGTAAGGCTTTGGATTTGAGTGTCCAATGTGGGTTCTGACTTCTGTGGCTTTATTTTTTTCGCTCTGGCTCAGGCTGGTCCAGCAGGATGTCCCATATTAGAATGCTGCTCAGTTGTTGTTGTTCTTTGTGGTTCCAGTGAACTGTTTTTTTCAGAAATGTCTGGAAGGAAAGAGACGTAGGGGACTTGGTTCACAGGACTTGCACAAAAGCTTTTTTTCCTTTCCTTTTTATTGTCTTTTTTTTTCTGTCATTTTTGCTTCTCGTGGATCTGATGTGCAAGTGTCCTCAGGAATGATATGCTGAGATTTTTAAAACAAAGTGCTTGTCACATGGCTCAGGTGACTGCTGTCACAGCCAAAGCAGTATCACCCTAGGAATTTTGTTTTAATTTAGCTTCCAGCAGAAACAAAAGTCATCTTAGTAGGCAAGCTTTTACTGGTTTCACTTTGGCTTCCCACGTCGGTTTAATTTGGCCCATATTTGCTCAAAATGTCTCCAGCTGTCTAGAAACTTGTTCCTAGCTTGCTGGAACATTCTCAACCCTTTTGGCCGGTATGACCTTAGTTCTAAAGGCTGCCTGTTGTTTATTTGAATTCATTTTTACTCACTCTATTACATATAAGGCAGCTCACATAATTGGAAGAGACAAATGCGTTGGTGGTTGTCTTTGCAGTTGCAGGTTGTAAGTTACTGCTGTCCACAATGCTCAGGCATGAGATCTACCAGGGAACACCACCTCATTTTGCTTCCAGGGGAGTTTTTGCTAATATTTGCTTTTGTATTATCACTCTTTTTGTTTCTCTGTTGGGAAGTTTCTATGTGTTTTCACACTGAGGACCAAAGTGTCAGATGATTAAAGGACTGTCTTTTTGACCAGCTAATATGAATTGATGCCGAACTGTGCACTACTGAGAAAATCAAATGTCTTCTAAAGAACTGGCTGGAAGGAGGCAGTGAAAATCCATCAGATTTGCATGACTAATTAGCTTATCCATTAGTTATTATCCTTGTGTTTACTTGTAATGAGAATCTTCAAAGATTATTCTGTATTGGACATGAATTTTTTTTTTTTGCTTACATAATTTTTTCCATACCAAGACAGTGCTGTGATGTGTGCTGTACCTTGGCATACATAATTCTCTCTCAGCTCAGATGCCTACCCTCAGGAGGGTCCATCAGTAGGAATAGACTGAGTGTCCCCACAGCCCAGCCCATACATGAGATGTTATTTTTCCCCTGAAATTTGGTCTGATTCTCTGAATTTCTTAGCAACCAGAGCCCAGATTTGCTTCATGAGATGTGAGTGTTTCTGGATGTCAAGTCCCAGTTTTCAGTTAGCATACCTTGAGTTTTCCAGCTCTTCAGCTCTTAGATAAGTGCTCCTTTGGTGGAAGTCATTGACACACTGGAGGGAAAGGCTTATGAGTAGAGGCTGAGGAAGCTGGGGGTGTTCAGCTTGGAGAAGAGGAGACTCAGAGAGGACATTATCACACTCTACAACTACCTAAAAGAAAGCTGTAGTCAGGTGGGGGTCAGGCTCTTCTCCCAGCCAACTTGTGACAGGACAAGAGGGCATGGTCTGAAGCTATGCTAGAGGAGGTTTAGGTAGGATATTAGGAAGCACTTCCCCACAGAAAGGTGATTAGGCACTGGAATGGAGTGCCCAGGGAGGTGGTAGAGTCACCATCCCTGGAGGTCTTTTCTTAAAGATTGGATGTGGCACTTGATGGCATGGTTTAGCTAATGTCATGGTGTTGGGTTGTAGGCTGAACCTCATGATCTCAAAGGTCTTTTCCAGCCTTAATGATTCTGTGATT